>PRKT01001104.1:95005-128847 GCA_003671525.1 Saccostrea glomerata
ATCCTTGTTACATTAAACATTTTCTTAAGAAATCATCAACTTTGACCTTTGAGTTTGACCTACCTTTCAAAAACTTATCCTTAGCCATTACTTTTGAACAAGTGGTGCTAGGGCTTTCCTATTTTGCAGTTGTATTTCTTGTGAGAAGACCCTACTTTGGGTAACAATATATTTAAATTGCATTTAAGAAAAGTTTAATCTTCGCTATGTTGCCATACAGGGGCATAGCTGTTTCACAAACACATCTTGTTATATATATGAGGATTTGCGGATAAGAGATGGATACCTCAAAGCGTAACAGACGGACGGACGGACATCCCGATCACTATATACCCTCCCGCTTTTCAAGCGGAGGATATAATAATCTATAATACTGATGATTTTTTCTGTCAGTTCGATGATTTCCACCATCAAACAATGTTTACCTAACCCTTAAGGCTTGATAAATCTTTTACTCCTTTAGATTCTGAATCATTGCATTTACCTTAAAATATGGCTATAATTGTATAATGTTATGAGATCAACATATCATCAGTTTATTCCCAATAAGCTCAGATGAGCATTTTGGCCAATATGCTTCTTTATCTATTTTTTTTTTTTGCCCGCTAAAAATTTTAGCTTTAATCTACAGGCGGTCATTTTTCTATGGGGGTCATTTTTCTTCACGTGGGTTCTGCAAATTTTTGGGGAAGTGACACTTTTTCTACGGGCAAAAGGGTCATTTTTCTACGTCGAATAATGACCGGGGGTCATTTTTCGCTGTCGAAAAATGACCCCCGGTCATTATTCGATGGGGGTCATTATTCGTCTTTACACCGGCACGGGTGGATGGCTATGAGGTCAGGGTGAAAGGTCATAGTGGACTTGTTTACATATGCAATTTCACCACAATATTTATCATTACGTTAACAGTATTCTCCGTTTTCCAAATGTGTTTAGAGAGTGTCAGCTTAAAATTAATTGGAAGAATGACAAAACATCACAACTTAAATCCGTGTATTACTGTTTATAGAGTTATTTCCTCCTGCATTATTTCTAATTTGCCCTTCATTCTAGCAAATAATCTGTCCGTTTTCAATTCGCTAATGCATTATCCTGTATAAAAGAATATTCGGTATTAATAAGATTTATGCACGATAACAACAGGAAGGAGGAGAAAATTACATGGTTTTGAATAGCATTTATGAGTAGATTAATGCCATGTCTTTTATAAAACTACACTGGTCACTTTAGCCTTGTGTTGAAGGGCTTTTAAAGCGTGATCAGTTAAATGTTCGTTCGCCACGCTTCGACCAACTAAAGAGAGAATCCCAGCGAGTGAGTGCTTGTTTGCCAGGCGTCGAATTAAAGAAATTGAAATCACAAGAAAAGACCTTAAAAACCAAGACCCTGTGTTACGATAGTCTTCACAAAAAAGAAGTACTTTAATGCCAAGCAATAGACTTTTACTCATGTATGATAATGTCTGTATTTCAGTGCAAAATTAATTTATCATTTGGTATTTTTTTTTTAAATATCTACATGTAAAAGACTCAACAGTGTATCATAATTTAGCACAAAGTAGGATTGATTTTAGAATTTGTTAAGATTCTTTTTTTTTCAAATTCTCTCTTCATGTCGAATATTCGTAGCTCTCGGTGTCCTTCTTTAATACAACATACTTATTGCAGAGTGTCCATTGGGTACCTTTGGCCTTAACTGCACAAACATATGTGTTAAAGGTTATTATGGGAAATTTTGTGTATCAAAGTGTGACTGTCCAGCAGAAATATGTGATCTCAGATTCGGTTGTAAGGAGACAAATACCGGTAATTATATTCAATAATATTAATTAATTTGTTAACACAACCTGTATATCCATGAAATATTCTAAGGACTAGAATTATTATCATAAGGGTTTTCTTAAATGCATAAATATATATAATACCTTTCGGATGAGACCTTAAAAACTGATGAGGTCCTGTATTGCATAAATCTTTAGCACGAGAAAGAACTCTCACTGCATGCTCAATATTCCCGGAAAATTTATGCCCTTCGTCAGTTTTTGTTGTCTCTGTTTGATGGTAAATCCTTGATGAAGACTGATAACAATAATCTATGCAATATGCAACGTATTAAATGTACATGCTTTCTCCTGCTAGGCACGCAATATTGTTCTTCTTACTAAATCTTCGTAATTCTAAAGAAAAACACACACAGAATAATTTGTTTTATGATTTAATGATCCCAAATACGCAAGGCAAGTAAACTAAGTCTCTTTGAGTCCTATTTCAAAGCAATGGAAGAAAAGAGAATAAATAAACCGATTTTGTAAAGTTTGTTCTCTCTTCAGTTATATTTAATGTGATAAAACACACGCAAAAATACATTTAAATATATAATTTTAAAATATTCAATGAAGGATATGGAGATAACGAACAGTATTCAATAACAAAGTCCAAAAAACAATAAAAAAAAAGCAGAGCAAACACAGACCTCTGATCCATTGGATCAGGTGCCACTGATCATTCCAGCTGACCAGGCACACCCACCGTGTGCTCCTTCTCATGTTAACCTGATAGTGCATTTCTATAATACATTAAATCAATTTGAAATTCTTTTTTGAATAATGTAAAACCATGAATGAAAATTACAATTGTTCGCACGGCAAATCAAGTGCATTTTATTTTGCATCACATATCATATTTTAACCTTCACCTATTGTATCGTGACGTATTCATAGGTTTAAAGCCTGTTGCCCAATCTATTCACTGAATAAATATATTTTTTTTAAATCATCACATATCATTTGGCTAGTATTACGCATTTTAACAATTCTATTCTTTTACCAATATGTAACGTATTAAAGCTGCCTCTCATTTTCATTTAGCAGAAGGATCAGAAAGCAAGAGTAAGTGGGTTAACGTGACATACGCCCTAATTGGATCTGTCAGTACCATGAGTCTGATTGGTCTGATGTTTTACCTTAAATCCTGGTAAAATATATATTAAGACTTACATGTAACTCCTTTAAGTAAAGAGTGAATAATTGCAATGCTTATTTCAATTTTAAATGGAACTGACTTTGATATTATGAAACAACAGAGTATCTTTTCTTTAGGTTCTCGAAAATAAAATCCTCATCAACTTCTGTTACAAATCAGGTGTATACAGATGAGGCAGGTATGACCTTGAGTAATTGAAAATTATTCAAAAAGCGATATATTTTTGTATTTAAAATAATTATTGTGCGACGATTATTCATCATTGTTAAGAGAACAATTTGTTTATTTTGAATCCTTTATTAAGGTTTAAATTAGTTAAATGGTATTGATAAAAGAACTTAGATAAAAAAAAATTCCGACTATTTAATTTATATCTTGCATGTTTTTCAATAAATATGTATATATTATTTTGATATGGATGACAACAGAGCTATGGTAATAATAAAAATACACTTTCTGCTAAGTAGAAAACCAGGAGGAACATAGATACGAGAGTCGTAGAAGCTCGTCCTCCACTGAGACTGAAACTGTCGTGCAGAGGACACCAAATCATCAAGACCTGAACAGCTATACAGATCTAAGATTCTCTCAGATGCAGCCTATGTATGACAACTCAAAAGACGATGAGATTGTCCAGGAACCAAGAGCACCATCTGTTGATTCTCTTCCATCTCCAAGAAAGATAAATGGCAATAAAAATGAAGTAAATGACAACAATGACGCAGATCATGATGAAGCATACGAACGATATTTTGAACACGAAGGATACAACGTCTTGTCTCTACGTAAACCTTCTATGGAGAAATCAATGACTTTACGATCTTTAGACGCTTCATTCAAACTCGAGGACAATTTAGAGGGTATGCACGACGAATACGACTCAATGGAAATGAAAGAGAAGACGAAAGAAGGATGTGCTTCTGAATTAGGGATTAAGAAAAGTGAATTCTCTGATAAAATGCTCTGCCGAAAAAGTTCAATTGATGAAACAATAAAAGATTATATAGAAAGCGCTCAACTAAATCGAAAACTTGGAATGATAAAAGATAATGAGACAAGCACCTCAACTTCCATATCAAAAAGTAAACGTTTTACTGCGCGAGAGTCTGATCGCCCCAAGCGTTTTTCTTCACGTCCTTATAGTTTGGCAAACAGTAGCTGGCGTAAACGACACACCGCTGGATTATCGAAACTTAGCAGAATATCAGATTACGAAGAAGTTTTTTCACTAGAAGAAGATAAAGAAAGTGAAATGGATCAACGTAAATGCTCAGACAGTAATATTCAAAGTAAGACTGAGAGTTCTGATGACCAGTCGATTGCAACAGTATCTACCGAAAATAAAAATAAGAAACCACCAATGTCTTCTGAGGAAGAAAATGAGTTTGATAAGCCATATGAAGAAATAGATTTATTGGAAAACGAGTCCCTTACCAATACAAAAGAAAAAGACGGAAGTTTTGAACCTGATCCGTCAGATGAATACAGTCAAGTTCAGAAACGACCACAGCTTCAGTTTAATGATTCCAGCACGCTGTCTGTAGAACTGCTGGACGAGGAAGGGAAATTATGTACTAAGATGTAGCCCAAAGTCATTTAAAAAAGGCTTCAAAAAGGCTTTATTCCTTTGTAAAAGAGAGAAATATTAAGAGTAATGAACTGTTATTTAACACTAAAGAATTGTTATAAATACTTGTTATCTAAAAATTTTGAAAGCAAAAACAAATCATACTGTCTCAGCCGTACATTTATTGTCACAGCTGTTTTTAAAAAAAATTTAAAAGCTTTTCGATTAATTTTCATAAAACTATTGATTGGAACTCTGCTAAGCCTATCATTTCAACAAACATTTTTAAAAAAGAATTTTTGTATATTCCAAGTATCTAGATCGTGATGTCTGTTTGTACCTTGTGCTGTTTAATGAATTTGGAAAATAAGCACAATATAGTTCAATAATACTGAAGGATTTCCATGTTAACATAGAGGTTAATGATTAAAGTTACAGATTGTACAAGGTGCTTATTAAGTGTTTTTCAGGAAAAATCAACCTGCGTATATGTAATCGTTCCAGGATATTAAATACTGGGTATTGGTTAAAGGAATGTAATAAACTGAAAATATTGAAATTATTTCAAATTTAGAGTGAATATTCAGGATATGGTAGAATAAAGCACAAAAAGACCACTATTTCATGAAAAATCTAAAATTCAGAAGAAAAGTAATACGAAAGAAGCTTAGAGATGATTCATAACTTACTCTTTTTTACTTTATAATAAATCAAAGATGGTTCAAAATGAAAAAAAAAAAATCTGCAACGTAAAGAAAACTCAAACGTTATCTGCATGACTTTAACTTTTTAAAGAAAGAAAGTCTGAGGTTACAAACAGTGATCAATCTCTTAACATTTTCAAGAAAGATAAAACCATCGGAGCCCCCTCGTCTAACGCGTAAAATAAACAAATTTTCGTACATCCTTATGTACCAATAAATATGCCCTTTACTTCTCTTAAATATTGCCGTTAAAACTGAAGACAAAAAATGCAAATATTTATAAGAAAGTCTGTATCATAAAGAAAAATAACTAAAAAAGTACAGCAAACTTCCGCCACAAATCTGAAGATAGAGCAAACACGGACGACTAAAACCAGAAGTGGATTCATTTACACGATTGGGAGCTGGCAATTAATGTCGATCAGTCAAACATCCGCCGTGTTATCCTTGTTTAGATTGCAGTAACGGAAAATCATCAGGCAATCTAGCAAATTGATAATTTCCTAACAGTTCGTATGAAAATAAAATCAAAATTGAATTGATCTTATTTCATTCACAAGAATTTTATTTTTGTGTAATTATGGTAAACAATTAGCTCAAATTATATATATATATATATATATATATATATATATATATATATATATATATATATATATATATATATATATATATATATATATATATATATATATATATATATATATTTTAATTTGAAAATATATAAATTCCAGGCTACTATAAATGGAAGAAGGAAGATAAATTTTTGAAGTTAATGATCGATTATTCAATACAAATATGCAATTGAAAAGTCACTGAAACGTATTTGCTATTCAGTGGAATGAATGGTACTGAAAGATCACGGAGAAGTCATCAGAAGAATCTTTTCTGTGACCTTTCACAGAAAACGAGGTCGAGTCTAATTCCATTGCGCATGACTTTGCGCAGGTTTTTGAATTCATGCAGTCATAAGTCCTATAGTATACATTTCCCGAATATTGTAATATAAAAATAAAATTAACATTATCCGTTACGCCTACTGGTCTGAAAATGAGATTTTACGACAATAATTAGGAAAAACACTGAAATGGCTCTATTGACGTCACTGTTTTTCGATTTTGAAAGCAATGCAAGACACTGAAGAATGAAATCTGACCCTTTGTAGACGTCCAAGGATATTAACTAAAAACTGATGTATTGACATATAAAACATACTAGCAATCTAAATATTATTCTTTTTTACCCCCAAAGATATCTGCACCAACAATTCATCTGCACCGATATGTATGAATACCACATAATGGCAATATTAAAGATATTTCTCATAAAAAAAATAAACATTGCACCTAAGACTTATATCAACCTAGACGGTAAACTTTTTTTTATTGAAATTTTACAATTTGGTGACTTTTTACAATAACTTTCATTATTTGACTGAAGAAGAAATCTCTAGGGCAGAAATACAAAACATATGGAAAGAAATGTGATAATATGGCGCTTTTCTAACAAAATCCCATAGGTCCAACTTTTGAAATGGCTCCACAACAAAATCGGGGTGGTAAACATTCGAAATTTTAATATTAAAACAATAAATATAACATTAAAAATTGATGAAGGAAAAATTATCAAAATCCCCAGGGTAGAAATAATTAGACTCGGCCTCGTTTACCTCCCACTCGAGAATTTTTCACTCATATGGAGACGTCACCGTTTGCCGGTGAAAGGCTTCAAATTTAGACCTATACTCGGCACTCAGGACCACTGAACAGCGAGGATTCTTTATTGTTCTAACGCCTACCGTGGCACAGGGCCTACGTTTCAGAGGTCATATCCGAAAGACCCGTGACTCACTTCTAGTGCAGAGCGCTAAGCGAAGGAACAGTCACTACCTATGTTTACGTCTTCGGTTTGACACGCCGCCGCAAATGAGAATAGAACCCGGGCTTCTCGATCACGAAGGAACGCTCTACCGATAGGCTACCGTGTCTGTCATTGTAAAATAAAATTGTCCGCGCCAACAGACACAAAGACAGCCTCAAGAAATTAACATACATATTAGGCGTCGTAAGCGTCAGGAAGCAAGAAAGACGCACAAAATTTACATGTATATTAAGCTTTCTTAGCTCTTGACCTATTTGTTTTCGAAATTTACATTTCATAGAATGATCAAAAAGTTTTCACGAAAAAAAAAAATAAAAATAGTAACTCGTTCAAGGCACCTGATCCCACCTCTGATGTTTCGAAGGTCCGTGTTTGCTCCATAACCTTCTCCATAAATAAGAGAAATTTTCAATAGAAAATGCAAAGTCATGAAGGATATAGAGATATTCAATACCAAAGTCCATAAAACAATACAAAATAGGAGCAGAGCAAAAACGGACCTCCGAAACATCAGAAGTGGGATCAGGTGCCAGAGAGAAGTATGTATGCCCTGCCGATCGGTCACAACCACCGTGTCCTCCTTGTCATTATCGAGAAAAAACAGAAAAATCCCTCGATTCTGTCTATAAATAATAGACAAAATAGAATGAAAAACATCAATCAGCATATGACTCAATGATTAATTGTATTTGCAGACTAGGTCAATGTATCGACCATAGAACTAACGAAATGACTTTAAACGAGACTGCTGATATTCTTGTTTCATCAACTTGTTTATCATCATTTTTAGCTCACCGGAGCCGAAGGCTCAAGTGAGCTTTTCTGATCGCATTTTGTCCGGCGTCCGTCTGTCCGTCTGTCTGTAAACTTTTCACATTTTCGACTTCTTCTCAAGAACCACTGGGCCAATTTCAACCAAACTTGGTACAAAGTATTCTTGGATAAAGGGGATTCAAGTTTGTTCAAATGAAGGGCCACGCCCTCATTCAAGGGGAGATAATTGGAAATTAATGAAAATTTGGTGGCATATTTTAAAAATCGTCTTCTCAAGAACCACTGTGCCAGAAAAGATGAAACTTATGGGGAAGCATCCTCAGGTAGTGTAGATTCAAGTTTGTTCAAATCATGACCCCCGGGGGTAGGGTGGGGCCAAAATGGCCGACCAAGGTTTTACATAGAAATATATAGAAAAATTCTTTAAAAATCTTCTTCTCAAGAATGACAAAGCCATAATTCATCATATTTATATGGGAGCATGCTCAGGTAGTGTAGATTCAAGGTTGTTCAAATCATGACCCCCGGGGGTAGGGCGGGGCCAAAATGGCTGACCAAAGTTTTACATAGGAAGAGGAAATATCTTTAAACATCTTCTTCTTAAGAATGACAATTTAAAGCCATAATTCATCATATTTATATGGAAGGATGCTCAGGTAGTGTAGATTCAAGTTTGTTCAAATCATGACCCCCGGGGATAGGGCGGGGCCAAAATGGCCGACCAAAGTTTTACATAGAAATATATAGGAAAATTCTTTAAAGATCATCTCAAGAATGAAAAAGCCATAATTTATCATATTTGTACGGAGGCATGCTTAGGTAGTGTAGTTTGTTCAAATCATAACCCCCCGGGGTAGGGCGGGCCCAAAATGGCCGACCAAAGTTTTACATAGAAATATATAGGAAAATTCTTTAAAAATCTTCTTCTCAAGAATGACAAAGCTGTAATTCATCATATTTATATGGAAGCATGCTCAGGTAGTGTAGATTCAAGTTTGTTCAAAAAATGACCCCCGGGGGTAGGGCGGGGCCAAAATGGCTGACCAAAGTTTTACATAGGAAGAGGAAATATCTTTAAACATCTTCTTCTCAAGAATGACAAGGCCATAATTAATCATATTTATATGGGAGCATGCTCAAGTAGTGTAGATTCAAATTTGTTCAAATCATGACCCCCAGGGGTAGGGCGGGGCCAAAATGGCTGACCAAAGTTTTTAAAGATATATATATAGGAAAATTCTTTAAAAATTATTTTCTAAAAAAAGCAAATCCATGATTAGTCATGGGACAACTTTTGGATTTAAACTTTACAATAGAAAGCCATTTTCTACTTTTTCCTACCCTTAGTGCTCAGGTGAGCGATGTGGCCCATGGGCCTCTTGTTATAAGTGTTGTTGTTAGGTAACCGATAATATCCTTTAATTCAAAGTAACTTTGGATATATACTATCAACATATGAATGGAAGGAAGTATAAGTGATAAAGCCTACTTGATTTATTTAAATGCTGGAATGAAGGTCTCAACAAGTATTTTTCTTTTCTTGAAAACGTTGTTGAATAAACCCTGCCTAATATGAATTCGAAAAAGACCTGTCTGCTAAAAAAAAGGGGGAGGGGGTTATTCTACCTTTGAGAATTGCTACGATTTTATCGAAGACCTGATCTCCAAAATGTACATATGTATTGTCAATTGGAAATTTAAGCATTTTTTGACACTAATGTTTACAATAAGCATTTTTTTTTTCAACAAATGATTTTGCAAATAACAAGATGAGATAATTTTAAAGATCGGTTTTTATTACGAAGCAGATGTCCTTGATGTTAGTTTGCCTGAATTTTAATCTCAGTAGGGAGAGTTTGTATAAAGATTTGTTCAAGAAAAGGTTAAATTTCAGAAAACACAAATTATCGCCACTTAATTTAAATTTACTAGTAATCTCATACAAAACGTCCTTAAGACAGTGTCGACGTTGATTCCGTACTTGGCTCTAATAGATCAAATAATCTTCTGTCTTGGGACTTGTTAACACCCGTTTCAATCTAAAAACTTGGAATGTTTCTCATTATGGTCAGATACATATATGCACGGGAAACCGTATTAATTTTGTAATCTGAAATAATATTCATTGAATTTTTTTTTGAAATACACTCATTTAACCGTCTGCTAGCAGCCAAACTGTAAGGTCGAAACGAGAGTGGTCTGAGTAGATCAGAGTAATGTTTTATTATTTTTTTTTTCATGACCTCTATTCAACACTACTAGTATCTTAATATTTTTTTAATCTATCATCATCTACTAGTATCATCTATAGACTTTCCCATTAGAGTTCTGTAAATGTTTCCTTTTTGGTATTTAATGTGCAAATACCTCTTAATTTGTTTTTATTGAGTCGCATCCATAGTTTGAAGGATCAAACGCTTTTACATGACTTGTATTAAATGAAAGACATTAAGAGACCAGATATTCAATACTTAATGTTTTAAAAATTGCTCTTATGTCATTTGCGAGGGTCATCATCGATATCATCATCATCATCATCATCAATGCCTTTCACTTCTTTATCATTTTGATCTTTACAGCCTTGAGTTGGAATGGAGTCGACATATGGCGCTGTTGGTTGTGGTCCACCTCCACAGTCAGGAGAGCTCTCATACATTCTGGAAAATCTCAAATCCGTGTAAGTATTGAAGTCTGGTTGATCACGTGGGCTGGATACAACATGGTCAGCTCCAATTGACGATGAGTTTCCGTGAGATTCATTTCTATCTCTCTGAGTTTCTTCAAATAGAAAACAATCGTTTATGTTTATTTGCTCCTTGTTTTATGACTCTACATTGTTCCGTTATATGTTATTGTTTTAATTGAGCATTGAGTATTTAGCCTGCGTTTTCCTTTAAGATATATATTCACAATGAACAACCTTTTTTCTACAATAAGCCATATGTTTATTACAAATATTTAAATTCGGAATTATTTTTTTAAATGTTCAAAGACAATGCATATTCTTACGAGTTACTTCTGTAGAAAGCCGACTGGAAGAAGGAAAACAATCTGGTGACTTTGAAAATCTATGGGAAAGACATTAAATACTAATCAGTCATACATAGATAAATTGAACTACTAAAATAAGACTACCAATTTAGCACTGAATTAGTATATCATTCAATAGCTCTATTTTGCCCACTCTACCAGGATCTAAGGTAAATCAGTAGACCAATCAGACTCATGGTGATTACAGATCCAACCAGGGCATACGTCAGGGGTTTCCACTCACTAGAAACCTCTCTATACTTCCCTTTAAAGATAAAAAAGATTTTCTGAATAAAAACTATGTATCATAACATAAATAAACCATGCATAAATGTAATTACTTTTTTTTGAATTGAAAAGATTGAAAATATAATATTATGTAAAGGGTTCAAATAAAAATCAGTGTTTTATCACAAAATATATAAACAATATAAATACATGTATATGAAGCGCAAAAAAGGTTGGATAAAGTGTAAGGAAGAGGGAGTGACTAACAACAATCCACAAATGATACAATTCTATGAAAGGTTATACAATCTAAATACAGATCCCAAGTTCAAGAGGTTGGATCAGTTGCCTAGTAGGGAAAACCATGTTTAATTGCAACATTTCGTTAACATTGCTGCATATAAAATTTTAAAGTTGAACGTAGGTGAATGAGAACATTGCAGTTGAAATTCCTTCTTTTTTATGAAAAAAAATTCTAGTTAATTTGCATTTCTTTTGATCAGCGTAAAGGAAAAATATATATCATAATTACCCATGGTTCCCACTTGACAGCCATATCTTATATCACATCTTTCTATAGGACAGTAACACTCTGACCTACAGAGTTTTCCATAAAAACCCTCCATACATCTCCCAGTGCAGTTTTTACCATATGTTCCCAATGGGCACTCTGCAAAAATATTGATATAAAAAAAGTATTCCCAAAGTTTATAATCCATTTACCTTTCTTTTTAATGTATGAATAAAGCTTATTTCAACATTTTTTATACGATATATCATACCTTGGGGAAGTTTACGCTTTATAAACAGCGAAGCATTTTATTAAAAAAAGGTTAACTGCATCAAGTTATGTTATATCGTACACAAAAATTGAAATAAGCTCCATTCTTTATAATTTGAATTAATGTAAACAGTGCGACAATTTTTTCCTTTAGGGAAAAGGCTTCAAAAACAGTATATTTTAAAAGTATAGCGTCAAGCGGAGTAATACGTTTTGACGTAACTCATTGTGACGTAGGTAACTTATGTTATTCAAAGCGGATAAAATCTTTTACCAAATCAAATTATGTGTTACAACTAAAATTAGTTTATTTAACAATATCTAATGATAAAATTGCCTCAAAACTATTTCTACTATGTCAAGCGTTATTGTTGAGAAATTTAAGATAAGGGGATCGGTCAGATGGTTAAATTTTATGGAACCATATAATGTAATCCTTTATACCCTTCATAAAATGTCAAGTTTACAAACAGTAAGCATGCTAAAAGTCTTCGTAAAAATACAATTTGAAGGCAGAACACCCGTTAAATCAAAGAAAGAAGAAGGTGTTATGTAAAAGAGATATTAAAAACAATATAACGATAGGTCGTGAAACAAGCATCCCAAGGAGCCACATCCAGCTCCTCATTGTAAGTTAATCGCTAATTGTGATTTTTTTCTGTGAAACGTTTGTCATATCTTATGGATCTATAATATAGATAACAATTCGCTTCCAGCTTTTAGAAATTATAAAATCATTGTGCTTACCGAGGCAATCCCCGTGTAAACTTCGGTAAAAATTAAAACAGCACCTGTTAACATATTGAGGAAATACTAAATGTAGATTTTTGCACCAGTTTCTGCTTTTTCAAAAGATTTACACATACTAGTAATTTTACGTGTATCACACTTCTAGTAAAAGCTAACATAAATCATACCTGTTTCCACATACTGCACTGCAATAAATCTCTGACAAGGTGGTTAAGACAATCAAATGATACAATATCACTCTTTTAACATGATTCATTTCTTTGAAATGTTTAATAAAAATCTGCGATAAATTGAAATATTTATTTCAGTATTAAATATGTATCAGAATTTTATACTGTTTTTTTTAATTATTATTTCCTGAGCACTTGTGTTGCAAGTGCAGAATAACATTTTATTATATTCATTCTTTACATGGCACCTATTAACTTGAAAAGGAAGTGATAGAGCCGCCGCTAACAATGGTTGGAAATCGATTTTAGAAAAAAGGGAAATATTTGCAGATGTGGTATATAGGAAATAAGAATAGTTGTTAAAATAGAAAACAGGATGGAATTGTAACACGATCAATTGTTCGTTAAAATGATTTGTGGGCTATTTATCTTTTTCGGAAAAAACTAATCTCCACATAATATAATGGAAAAATATCACTGAAAATATCGAAATCTTGTTCTTTATTTTATAATCGTGTATATTTTACGAGATGTGTCAAATGTAATTACATGTAAAAGTGATGATGTCTCTTCATGAATGAAAGGCCGAAGATGAACTAAATTTAAAAAATGTATTTGAATTTAGTTGTAGTTTTTGCGAACTTTATTTGCGACAATCAATCTACTATCAGACATAATTAGTTTCTTTAAAAGTGATTGAATTAACGATTGAATTCTCCATCACCTATAATAACAGAGCTTGTACATGTATCATTATTGAGACTTGGTCATCTGATACCTGCATTGACTAACTATCCATTAAATTTTTTTTCGAAGGAGAATCCTATTGCGTTTCCTTAACTGTAATACGATATTTATTCAATATATTTAGTCATTTAATAATTTAAATCTTTGTTTGCCTATGCGAAGGTTATTGGCCAAGAAAGACGACTCTTAAAACCGTACTTTATCAAAATCATTTAATATTCCTTGAAATATAAGTTTTTCTTATTGGATCGGTTCTCCAAACTAAACGTTAAGTATAATGAAATATATGGAGATAAAAAATAGTTTTCAAGATCAAAAGTCCATACAACAATGCAAAACAGGAGACCCCAAAAAACATCAAAGGTGAGATCAGGTGCCATTGAAGAGTGAGAATCCCCTGCTGACCGGTCACACTCACCGTGAAATCCTTTTCTTGATCGGAAAATAACGGAAAAATCCGTGTAAAAATGTGTATAAATGTGTATGAATAATGGATGAACAATTTGTATGAAAAACTTCAGTTAGCATTTGACACAATTATAAATTGTATTTGCTTACTATGTCATTGTATCTACCATAGAACTTATGAAATGATGATTTTAAACGAGACTGCTGATGCTCTTGTTTGTCAATAATTTATCTCGTTGTAGAAATTGTTCATACAAAGAACATGCTCACGCGTATCGAATCATTTGATAAATGATATTCCCGATAAGCGTATCTAATAAGGAGTGCAAATAAAGTTCGTTCCACGATGGAAATCATTTGAAAAAGAATAGAAAATTTTGGTAAAGTGTAAAACTAAAAAAAAAATACGTTAAATAAGAAAATTAATTTTCAAGACAGACAGAATCACAAAATCGTGTATTATAAATAGAGTTTTTCTTTTGACGCAGAAAAGTTGAGTATTTAGTCAACAGAGTATGGGGTTTTCTTCCATATGAAAATATTAATGAACCCAAAGGATAGAAATGCTGGTTATTTTGTATGCGAATATAGGATCTTTTAAATAAAATTTTTCTTAGCTTATCTTCCATTATTAAAACTGATGAGCGTAGGTATAAGAAAGAAAAATAACTTTTTAAGAATAGATAACATTTAGAATTTCTTCCTTGACTTGATGAATTTTGTAGATTATTTAAATGGATATTTTAACATCGTGTGGTTATTAAATGTCACAAAAATCCGAACCCCTAACTTCATCTGCTATAAGCCCTGCCCTCCCCTTAAAGTTGAAATAGAAGACAATACAAAACCGCAGGAGTAAGAAAAAATGACTCTGTGAGCAAAAATCTTTTCATCGATTTTCTGTTTGAAAATGAAAGGAATATGTTGAATGAACTTTCTTATAATTAACACATAACTGTTTTAAATTGTCTTTTTTTTTCTTTTTCTCCATCATGACATGGAAAACACATGTATGATCACTCGATATCCTATACTTACTGCATCATGGCACTACCCATTAAAATGTTTTATTATTTGCTCTTCTTACAATTCGTAAACTTATGACCTGTAAATCGCTTTTTTATTTAGTTGTTTTTTTTCTTTACAATTATTAATTTTTAATTGCAATATTTATTTCATTTAACCAGCTGCATACAAATGTGAAATAACCAATTTACTCTCAATTCATACTGCGCAATGGAAGCCATTTATTTCAAAATACGTTGAAAATTGGAATATAGTCGACCACATGTTTAAGGTATTGTTAAAACATAATTAATATAGGATAGGTTTTGATTCTGTTTTGTTTCATTGGCAGCAATTTCAACATAACGAATTTATATTTAATGCAAAAAGCTTAAAAGACTTCCTAAAACAATTCTTTTGACGCCGTTTTCAGAGGAAATGGTGGGAAATTTCATTTAGTATAAATTATTCAAGTTTTTAAGTACTTTCTGGCCGTTTTCCTGATTGAGAAAAAAAAAAATCGGCACGACATAAAATTAGAAATGCATTTTACACTGTACGAAATATTGTACAGTAATACGTATTAAACTTAGAAAAGTTAAAACGCATGTGTGAGTAGAATATCAGAAAATCTAAATTTCTTAAAGCAGATAAGAGGCATTTTGCGTATATTCAGGCCATCTCAAAATCCATAAGGGTAAAATGCCTGAATTTCGAAAAGGAATATATTTTGGGTCATGTTACTTTTTTACAGCAGCGGTTGACATTAATAGATGTGGAACAAGGTAATAAATTTATTATCATTGCAATATATAATAAAGCCAATTAAAATAATGTATTGTTTTTTTCGCATTCATATAAATTAATTGTGTTTTTTATGTCAAGGTGCTGTCTCAACTATTACCAATCCTGGAATGGTTCATGTTTAGGTATGTGCTATTGTTTGATTCAATATCGTCTGTGCTTTTGTTTGATTCAATATCCTGCAAAAAATCGAAAAATGCGTTTATTTCTTTAATATCAAATTACTCCTTAGAATGCCCTCTAGGCACACATGGCGTTAAATGCTCTGGAGAGTGTATCCCTGGATATTTTGGAAAGTTCTGTCAAACTCAATGTCGCTGTAATGACGAATTGTGCAGCAAAAAATATGGCTGCGCAAAATATAAACATCAGCCAATTGGTAAATACTTTCTTAAATAATTTTGACAATAGCATTACATTTTTTTTTACAAATTAACTTTATACAGCACCTTAATATTTCCAAATCAAATTTTTAGGAAGGTTTAAAGGTAAATGATTTAATATGTTATCACGGATGAGATTTTCGAGCTTTTCTTCTCACGATATAGATAATCAATGTTAGTTATATAAAAAGTTTTGAAAAGTCTATATATATAAAGCTTAAGTTTAAGCTAAATTTATTAAGATAAATGTTTAAAAATACCATCTTGAAAGAATTAGAAATTGGATTCAGGGTAATTTTTCTTTATAGAAGAAGAAAATAATAATGAATTCGAATCAGTAAGCAATGATGATGGGATAAATGTAGCGTATCTTCTGATTGGATTCTTCTCCGCTATCTTTATCACCATTCTGTTCCTCTACCTTAAATCAAGGTAACAAACTTAACATTCAGACCGACGGAATTGTTGGCATGATAATGAATGAGAACTTGTGATTCAGTTAGAACAAAGCTAATTGTTGTATTAATACGGATTCATACATGTATACAGATTGCATTTTGTAAATAGGTTTTACAGACACAATGCTCTCCAAGAACAAAATTGTCAGAACCAAACTATAACTACAGGTACGATTTACTAAAGAAATATAAACTACACAATACATTAAAACAATTCTTAATTAGAAAAAACAAAGGTTGGCAAAGAAAAGGGAGATGCATATAAACAGTTGTTACATTAAGGGAACCTATTGATTTTTTTAAATCGCTGACAAAAAAATCTTTTTAAGAGAACTATGGAGATCAAGGGCATGATGGAGAAAATGTCGAAATACCCGAAGAAACTGAAGACGTGGTACCTAGTTTACATGCAAATTTCAAAGAAAATATCTATTCTGCCCAACTGTTTTCCCAAATGGACCATGCACACGATAAATCGGACCCAAAAGAATGTGATGTAGAGACCGAATCATTGCCTGTAAGCACATTTCTAGAACACACATTCGTTATTGGTGTGTATGAAGATATTGATGACAATGAAGACGGTCTTTTTAGTAAAGGCAGGTGTCAAATTTCATCATATATTCTGAATGACATTTAACATATACTTTCATAGCTCAATTTACTTCCTAAAATAGCTAAATAAATTTGTTAAAAGATAAATACAAGTTTATTTTATGAGATTGTTAAATATTCTACTGGTTAAAAATTCACATATAACTATACAGAAAGAGCTTACAATTCCATCTTTGTGTAACTTATCTATTATAGAAGTTTTAGCCTATGAATCATTTCATGTTTAGAAAACATGTTCGAGGGATATAGCTCCTTGTTAAAGTCAAGTAGGAGAAATATCGCTGAAGACATCACAAAACTGCAAGATGAACCAAACTCTCAGAGGGGTTCAACAACAATAGTAATACAGGATAATACGGAAAGTGCTAAAGATTCAACGCCGCCAAAGCCTGACAACATCACCCCTACAACAACAAAATCCAACGAATTGAAAAAGTGGAATGAACTGACAAGCAATGTTACTGGCGTACCACCATAGTATCTGAAGTTGAAGAAAATGCATGTTCAAGAAATAAAATTTATGATCATAAGCCAGATTATATGAAAATGGAATTAAATGAAAAGTCAATAAATGAGCATATTATAGAAGAAACAAATTTATTAATGGCGGAAACATATGTAGAAATGGAAGAAGGTTTCTCAGATGAATACAGCCAAGTGATGAAAAGAATTCAAGATCAGGATGAAGAATCACAAATAAACAAGTCGTAGATGATGTGTAATGATTTTTTACTTCACGGAACAATTATTCTTGTGGAAAATTTATTAATAGCACATTTTAAAGAGTTCTAATTCCTGGTATTACATGTTTATTAAAGCTTAAGCGAAAGACATGAAATATATACCATATACTTTGTTGTTATTTTAATATGTTGAAAAAAAAAATAATAGAATATATAATTTTCACTTTTTTTTTTAAAAAATAAAACTTTTTTTTTGCTGAGTGACGTTCTTCATGCTAGTTGTTAGTCCATTGTTTGTACACTGAATTGATGACAGATCTTCCCGTTGTTTCCAGATCACAACAGGGCGGGTGTGGCCGTTTCTCCGTGACACCTGATCTCACCTTTGATATTTTGGAGGTTACTGTTTGCTTTGCTCCTGTTTTGTTGACTTTTTTGCAAACTTTCTTGAATTCTGTTCGTTTTCTCCATATGTTTCATTTCAAAGTATGAAAAACTAATAATAATTTTGGTAAAAACCCCATTATTTACTGACCGACAACTGTAAAAATGAAGATAAACAGAGACAGGGAAACAGATCGAATATAAAACGTTAATACATTTTCAAATTATCTAAATTAAGAAAAATATCAGCCATGTGTTTCGTCTGCAAATCATACTTACTAGAGCAGCAGGTTAAATTCATGTTTATATTTACTTACAGCTTAAACATTTGCGACTTTTCAACTTTATATACAAAAATTTCCCACGATAAATTAAAGTCCAGCTTTTTTGATATCATTGACAGCTGCTTTTTTTTTTTTTTAAAAATGGGACTCGTAAATTTTCTTACCTGGTCAATGGTCATTTGCAAAATTATTTTGTTAAAACACATTCTGATTGCTCATACAAGTACACTGAAGTTGACATCAAAAAGAGGCTTGAGTTCCTGATTAACAATATCTATGTAGTTTTCGGAGATCATGTATTTCAACAATCTATTGAAATCCCCAGGAGTACCAAATGCGCTCCGTTATTAGCGGATCTAATTTTATATCCATATAGAGGAGAATATGTTCAAAAAAAGCTTATGCGTGAAAAAGAAGAAAACAGTTGCTGTGGTCTTCAACTCGAGACATTTAGATACATCGACGATATACTGTCAATTAATAAAGGTCATTTCCATTCCTATGTCGATACGATATATCCTGGTGAGCTTGAGATAAAAGATACCACAGAGTCTGACACATCTGTTTCATACTTTGATAATTTACTTGAAAAAGACATTAACGGTAAACTAACAACCAAGCTATATGATAAACTTGATGACTTTTACTTTTCTATCGTCAATATCCCTTATTTATGCAGCAATATACCTTCGTCACCTGTATACAGAGTATATATATCTCAGTTGGTTAGATACGCAAGAGCTTGCTGTTTGCATGAATAATTTCTAAAACGAGGTAAATTATTGACAAGCAAGTTGATGAAACAAGAATATCAGCCGTCACGTTAAAAGTCATCATTTTGTAAGTTCTATGGTCGATACAGCGACCTTGTCAGCAAATATAATTTATCATTGAGTCAAATGCTGACTGACGTTTTTCATACCAATTGTTAGTCCATTATTTATACACTGAATTGACAACGGATTTTTTCTGGTCATGACAAGGAGCACACGGTGGGTGTGTTAGTTCAGCAGGGGATGCTTACTCCTCCATGGCACCTGATCCCACATCTGATGTTTCGGAGGTCTGTGTTTTCTCTACTCTTGTTTTGTATTGTTTTATGGACTTTGAGATTGAATACTGTTCGTTATCTCCATATCCCTCATACAAAAGTTGCTCATATTTCCCTTGGAAAGATCTCGATGGCTGTAATTTGATATCAGTTACATTTCCTTTCCATACAGTATAACGAGAAAACAAGAGCTTTTCTTGCAAAATTAAATTCATCCATACATTGCTGAGTAATATTACAGAAGGGATAAAAAATGAATGTGGTGGAATGTTTTTAATGTTTTGTATAATTTATCTTTAATTCACAACTCATGTTTATCTTAACAGTATACATGTATTTTATTCATTTGATTTTTCTTTAAACCCTTTCGAAATATAAAGATAAAAACAGCAACCGAGTAATAAAATCCATTCATACAATACAAATTAGGAGCAGAGCAAACATGGGCCTCTTAGATATCAGAAGTGGGATCAGTTGCCAAAGGGGAGTATGCATTCTACGCGTAGTTAAGGTAGCAATCAGAAAGCAAAACCATGCACAAAGTATATGAAGCAATTGAAGCAATCTAAATGTTCTTAAATTAAGATCCATCGTTTGTTGACCAAATGTTCCTAGCTAAATCATCGTTAATGTTCAGAAAAAAGATACGTTACGTTTTAATGTTCCGAATTTTGTTAGTTTTTTACTGGAATTTTTGTCATGCAGTGAAATTTGTCACAAATAATACCGTATAAGTAGAAATATTAGCGAGGATTTAATTTTTGCATTATTAGTGAGGCTGTTGAGATCGCTAAAATTGAATATCGCTAACAATGAATCGCTTCTTATTTGTACTAGCTTCTTAAGTGAGCATTTTAAAATCGCTAAAATTACTTCTCGCTAAAAATAAAATACCAGTTTTTAAGGAGAAATCGCTAAATTTGCGTCTCGCTAGAATTTCCACTTATACGGTATTTCTAAATTTCCCCGCATTGAAAGGGTAGAGGATATTTATTTCCGTTTGTCTGTCCGTCCGTTGTACTCCTTTAACAATTTCGTTTCTGTGCAATTTCTCGAGAAGCCTTTGATGTTTTACAATGAAAGTTAACAATAACAATAACATTACAAGTCTCTTTGGTCTACGAAAGATCTTGATTTTGAATCAATAAGTAAAAAGTCAATTTCTTTAATTCAATTATATTTTATGTATTCAATACTTTTATTTTCAATTGGTATATCTATAGCTTTTGAGCTTTTGCAATGCGATTTTATACTATACCTCATTGTGGGGGCTGCCGACCCTCTAAAACTGCCCCCTTTGCTTATCCACATAGATATGCGCATGCTCTTCATTTCTCCGTAAGTGATTTACACAGATTTCCTGAATTAGCTTGTTTGTATACTAATACTTCTACTGCCCTTGTTGTCAAGACACTTAACTTCTTGAGTGATAAACGAACGTCAAAAAAGATATTTTAACAAAGATTTTATCTAAAAAAAAATAGATAATAGATAATCTTTTAATCTGTAGGTATCTTGAAAACTTTCTAGTTTAATGATAAACATAATGAACTAATTATAACTTTCAGAACAAAGCTTTCCAATGAATTTAATGGAATGGTGAAGGGGCTATTTAGCATGATACTTTGTGTGTTAAATGAATAATAATATAGAGATAACGAACAATCTCAAAGTCTATAAAAAAATACAAAATAAGAGCAGAGCAAACACGGACCTCCGAAACATCTGAGGTGGGAACAGGTGCCATAGAGGAGTGAGCATCCCCTGCGGACAAGTCACACCCACCGTGTGCTCCTTGTCATGGTCAGGAAATAACTGAAAATCCGTCGTCAATTCAGTGTATAAATAATGGACTAACAATTGGTATGAAAAACGTTAGTCAGCATTTGTCTCAATGATAAATTGTATTTGCTGACAAGGCCATTATAGCGACCATGGAATTTACGAGATGTTAAAACAAGACTGCTGATATTCTTGTTTCATCAACTTCCTTGTCAATAATTTACTTCATTTTATAAATTGATCATACGTAGAGCATGTTCGTGCGTATCGAATCAACTGAGATACATATACTCTATATGCAGGTGATAAAGGTATATTCTGCATAAGTAAGGGATATTGACGATAAAAAGTTAAAGTCATCCTGTTTATCATATAGCTTGGTTGTTAGATTAATTTATTAACTATAAAAATAGTCCCATATAACATGATGTCTGTATCAGGTAATAGAGGTCGGGCTGTGCCGATTTCTCCACGTGCTCTAGCTAGACTATTTACGGAATTGGAGTTCTTGGAAATATTATTTATTACTTCCTATTTCTAAAGGAAGTTGTTTAAGTATATGTTTAAATTTTACTAATGAAAAAAGTGTTTCTATCTATTTCCCATTTGCATTTCAATTGACAGCTTTTAATCATGGCCTGAAATTCCTAGTTATTCAATGTTTAAATTGTCTTTAAAAATTATGAGAATTTAAAAACTTTTTCGTTTACTATCCTTTACGTTTGTTCCTGATTTCCTCTTAGAATATAAAACTTTCCAGAAAAACAAATATAAAAATTAAATTTATGAGGCTCTGTTTTGATAATTTCTTTAAAAATATCAAATAAACATTAAAGTTAATAAAAATGAATATGCAAATTTAATACATATTTCAGAGAATACAAAATCGAGAAAAAGTGACAGTCAAACAATGTAAACAAATGTGGATTAGATCACCTGACTATTTAGAGTAAGTATCTTTTTTTAACGTACCACGTTTTGTATTCAAAATGTTGGAATTATCCATAGTCGAAAGAAGTTTTAAACGTTATAGACAGGTCATGGATATGAAATCTTTCTGAAAATGGGACTTGTCACAGGGAAAAAACTGTGTAAATGAAAGCAATAGCCCAACCACCTCCAAAGGTTAAAGTTTTTTCAGACAGACAAAATGAGAGCTAGACGGACAGACAAGCTGGGCGAAAACTATATAACCTCGAATCTTCGATTATTCGACAGCATAAAAAACTCAACGATAGACTGAATATAAAAGAGAACGTATTGAGAAATCCTATTAAAATTAAAGTTATGAAAGCCGGGTTGTGTGTTTGTCAGTAGCTTGCCTTGTTCTAATTGATCGAAAATAGACTATATTTTTTGTTACAAATCGTTTTTTTTTTTTTGAAGACTTGATCAATTAATGTAAATATTCTTAAAAATTAACAACCTGCAATTCTGTTATGGGAAAATCAAACTAATTTTCCTCATTTTCAAAAACAGGAACTAAAATCTGCCGCCGATTGATATGTTACAAATTTCAAAAATGGAACTTTGAAGAGCAATTATTATTCTGTTTGTTTAAAATATATAATTGTGAAATCAAACTGTTTCCACATATAGTTCGATGTAAGCTAAACAAGATGATTTTATTGACGCTTTTTTTAAAATCTATTTTTCTTCAAAGCAGTGTTGAATCATGTAAAATAGATAAGTATGATTATATACAGATATTTTAAACATTCTTTGAAATCATTTTTCTGATGTGCAATAATGTCATTTGTTTCTACAATTCTAAATCATTTTTCAAACGATCCAATGAATCTGGAGTATGCTGCTTCAACTTTTACAAGAAAGAAAATGGCAATTGCATACGTAAGTTTAGATAATTAAATGAAATGAAATTTATTAACTGTAATGTATGTAAAATGATTTTATGATTATATTAAGAAAAGACATTGAGATTTACATACATTTATACATTTAGTATGTCCCGTGGGTACTTTTGGTGCGAACTGTAGTGGACTTTGTCCCTCGGGATACTTTGGAATGCTATGTCGACAGAGATGTTCTTGTGAGGAAGACATTTGTGACAGAGAAGTTGGTTGTCCACCACAAACAGGTGTGTATAGATATAGATATCATTTAATGAAAAAAAATTATATTGAATAAGTCATTGTCGGTAATCAAGAAATTGAAAAAAAAATGTGAATAGTAAGCATTTTAGTTTCGAAAAGCAATACGAATCTGAGAATAAGGCATCATAACATTACAGAGCTGGGACCAGATGACAAGGAGGGATAAACTGTTTACAGTCACTTCTGTCGTGAAGCCTTCAAAACTTAATCCCCTATACTTTTATAACACTTAACATTTTATTTGAAAAGGTATATGTCTTGAAATCTCA
The DNA here is from genome assembly GCA_003671525.1 of Saccostrea glomerata. Lineage (NCBI taxonomy): Eukaryota > Metazoa > Mollusca > Bivalvia > Ostreida > Ostreidae > Saccostrea > Saccostrea glomerata. The sequence continues at coordinate 118,862 of PRKT01001104.1, forward strand.
AATTGAGATGGGGCGTGAATAAAATTAGAATTTCAAAGTAGGGTTTTGGTTTTTTGATTTTACCTTTAAAATATTTTCCTATACAATTCTATGCGAAAAAAAGTCTAACATCTAACATCTCTAATGTTTTGCTGAGAGGGCATATAAAGTCAAATGTTTGACCGCTGAGTGAGATGTTCAATGAAATGTTTTAAAGCTTACGTCACGGAATGGGCCGAGATCGATCTCATTTTCTTTCGTTGGTGTTGAACAGTGACGGACCTGAGGTTACATCATAAAGACAGTACAAAATACATGTATGTCAAAAAAAAGAAAGGAATAACAAAACATTAATTCACTATGCTCTCGGGCAAAATGCGTTTTGTCAATCAAAGAACCAATCTGTCTACCTGGCCTTATGCAGACAGTTTGGATCTCTGGACTGATAAAATTCAGCTATTGCAGAAAAAATACATAACCCGCGTAAGCGGGTTAATGTATTTTTTTTTTCTGCAATAGCTGCGACCGTTAATTCCAGTAATAACAAACAAAGAAAGACATTTTATAGTTTATATTTATATCTGTTTAAATAATCATTTAAAGTAGGATTAAAAAGATTAATTATTGTATTAATAATGCGAACGTCTTTATACGTTTCATTGATGGAACAGCCACTGATCAAGATATCTGTTCAGGCGACATGCCTATTGTAGTTCATGCAGTGATTAGCGCAATGGATTTTATTAAGAAATAAAGGAGAAAATATTCAGTGGATGTAAATATACCATAGTTAGGTGCAGTTGTGACATTACATTCATTATGGTTTTTGCGTTAGCCTGATGAAGTAAAATAAAGTGGAGTCATATATAATCGGTATAAAATATCGGATGAAGTATTTCACATGCGATAAAATCATCTCTCATGATCTGTAGCTGGATAAGACTTTCATCCAACTCAATATGTGCTTTTATTCTCTCCCAAGGCTTGGTGATAAAAAAACACTTCGTTGGATGAAAACCATTTACAACTCTAAATCAATTGGGGTCCTTTTGTCCTTAAAATTGTTATTTTTTTTTTCTTTTATTCAGATTGGTCTATTCCATCTTCCCCTACTTCAACACCAGTCACGGAAATGTTGCCGAAAATATGATATCGTCCCCATATTGGAAAAACACACTCTTCACAGTAATAGGATCTGTTGGAACACTTTGTGTTATTGTGATGCTGTACTTTGTCAAAACATGGTATGATTGACACATGATTTATAGCATAACTACTTACAATAAAACAACTTATGACATTTTGTATCGTTTTATTCATAATATGTTTTTTTTTCTATTTGTACATTAATAGGTACATCAGAATAAAAACCCAGATGCTGGCAGCCGCATAAGTATATCAGGTATTATGCTTTTTTTTAGAAATAATTGATTATTAAACCGTTACATTTAAAGGACGTGAAATTTGATATTATTTTTTAAAAAGCGATGGTGATGATAATTTTTAAAAATGTAATTTTATTCTAGAAAATACGCTGGCGAATATCATTACCTTGCGATACACAAATAACGAAAGCATTGAAGATGTTAACCATAGCAATAGTTATACGGGGCTATTGGTAGCAAACGGTGCAATGCACGAAGAGAAGTTAAGAAATATAACACCTGGTAATGGTATTGTAGCATTGTGAAATTACTTGTTACCTTACTGTATATCCAATAACAGTTGTATTTTTTAATATCCAGTATCCAAAAACAAATTGATATCAGATTGGTAAGGAAGATAACTATTCTTGAGAACGCTGTTTTTATATATATTCCTAAAGGTATCAGAACAAATATGAACGATGACCCTTACAAGGAACATAGAGAAGAGATCACTGAAAATCAAACTGAAAATCTAGATAACGAGTACCAAGATGCTTGGTCCGATGAAAACTTCATTAAGTTTAACACCTTAGGCGATAGTTCAAAAGACTCAAATTTCACATCGTCACGAATGAACAATGGTGTGGATATGAAGCTTAGGCCCTTCAGTTCCGTAAAATACTATAGAAAAAACAACGTCAGAGAGACTAAAGGTGAAATGAATTCGGCCTACAACAACATTGGTGATATATCTAGAGAAGGAGATGAGGACCAAGGAAATGAAGAGGATACAAGAACCGATTTTGTTGTAGATTTCGGGGGCAAGTATTTTATAAACTTGTACATCACTGTATGTCATATTATCTGCAAGAAACATGGATTATTTAATTCCAACAATAAAACATATTATTTTGATCTTTGGTTTTGGAAGTTACATATATTCATTATATTATTGAAGGTATGCGTTCAGGAAAAGAAGATGCTTCCCCGCATTTGATGGAATACGAAGACCTGAACGTTCTAATGGCTGCCCGGTCAGAAAATTATACAGATTTAACTTTCCTTTTTAACGAAAATTCTTATTCAGAAATCAATTAAATCAGAGAGATAAAAAAAGGAGAATTTTGTTCAAGAGGACATTTAAATGAAGCCGAAAATATTGTTGAATCGACAGAAATGTATACAGTTCCGAATTTTCCTGAAAACATTCTGAATGAACATTCTTCTGCGACAAATTCAAAAGAAGACATGTTTAATGAAGGAGATGCAATAACTGAGGAAAACTGGAGCATTTTCGAAGATGTAACAATTCTTTGACTCCACAATAAAACTCGTCTTTTTACCTGGTACAGTTAAAATAGGAATGTTTGTATAGTTACAAAAAGAAACCAATATTATAATTACATTTGTTTTAACATGTTATTTATGAATTTCGTTTGTTCATTGATGTCTTGGTATTTAAACTGAGAATTTTTACCATTTATTTGATTTTTGGGTAGCTGTTAATAGAAATAAACTTTTCTTTTATTCGGTGAATAGAAATCAAATTAATTTGTACACCGTAAAAACTATCTTTGTTGTTTTTTTTCAGTACTACTTGCATAGATTTTTTTAAAAGAAAACTGTCTTCAATGTTGTCTTTCCATGATATTGGTGTTTTGGATTACCGAAATTTAATGTGCAGTTTAAAAAGAAAACAATCTATTCAAACCCAAGCATAAAAAAGTTTGAACTTTTTTCATTTGTTTAGGCGAATTGTATATAGATTCTAGATGTTTGATTGAAAGGTTTGCTGAAAAAAAAAACAAGCTTACTAACAACGTTCCTAAGGATATCCGATCCTCAACGAGGTAGGATAAATTAAAATTTAATTTTAAATGCATCAAAATGAAGCTTGAAAATGAAACTAGTTCATGCAACAATTTTCATTTTATTCATCTATATAAGATTTAAGGTTTTTGGAAGTCTTAGAAAAGGTCTTATAAAATTTGACATTTGTACCCTATAAAAGGAAAAGAAAAAGAGTGTTAGAGAAATAATATTTTCTTGAATCCAGACTTAGATACCAATGTCCATTGCCCTAATTGCCTGACGTCACGGCGTCAGGCACTACTAAGGATCAATATTTCTTAAGTGCGAAGCCAGTAAAATTTTGTCCATGCTGATTGTCATCGGATTTTGTTACCTGCATTTCAACAATAACAGTTAGCCGAAAAATAACCATATTACTGATACAATATATTGATGTATTTATTTCCTTTAGTTTTGTGCATGCAGCTATTTATTTCATGCGAATTTCTATACGAACATGTCCGTTTGACTTTTTTGCATTTCTTTACTATTGGATTTGTCCATTTGTCTTCTAGGTAAGGGGTAGCACAATCATTTAGCGCCAAAATGTCACGTGAGGGTTTTTGCGCTCTTTTTCCGAACTATTCTATGAATGGAAATGAAAACTGCATGAATTATATAGTCTCTTCTATTTTAGTCGGAATCTTGATTGAGCTTTGGAAATAAAAAAAAAATATCGGTGATATTGTGAAGTTAGTTAGAAGTTACATCATTTATAGTAATTAAAACGAAACGAACAAAAACTTTAAAAGAGGATGAACTGGCCAAATATACATCTGACCCCCCCCCCACCCCTTCCAGGTATTGCCTACAAAAACAGAATATAGATTTAGGAAAGTGCCCCGTAACATTTCAGGATTGAGGAATTTATTACTTTTTCGATAATACAAATAATTTTTATGTGAACCCCTCATGATCATCCCTGGAAAAAAACTTACTGTATCCGCGCCTATCGCCATTCATATATCACCGTCAAGTTTGTTGGATCATTTATGCATAACGGGCTTTATTTATCCCACGTTTCTAACAATTGTTGATGCTCTGGCATACCCATGAAACTATCTAACACATTCTGCATGTCAGTCATAACTGTTAAGATTCCCAATTTCTTGTAGTTATCATATTTTTAGCTGTCTTCCTCATAGTCTATGATGTATGCATTTGAATTTAATTTATGGAATCTTTACATAGCCACAAATTTTTAGCATTAATCAATTACATTAGTTTATTTCCCTTATTTACTTCATCCTCTAAAGCCATTTTTCGACTTCCAGAATTGAGTGTTCATCCTTACGTCGCGGTTTCGAATCCACAGTGGGACATGTACATTCCATCTTTTATTTGAGATACAAACAATATGCAATGTGTATGTTTTATTTAAAATGTGCTCTTTTTCTATTTCTCTGATGAATAGCATACAACTTAAAATAAATGTATTATGTTTTGTGCAACTTCTTCGCAAGTGAAATACCCCCCCCCCCCTTCCATTGTAAACGTTTATAACTTATCAAGCCTATATGTTTTGTGGATATTAATGACATTAGTCAGGCAAGCCTTTTTTAAAGCTGTTACGTGTATGAAATAAGAAATGCTTTTTGGTGTCTTGCAATGATAGTAAAAGACTTTAACACCAAGTATTATAGAATACATGACAGAAATGGAAGACGAAAAAAAATATCAAATAAGTAAAAAATAATCAGGATGATTTCTCTGAATGCATGGATACATATCGTTTTTTAACCTAGATTATATTTGTTGATCAATTTACAATTAGAAAATGCATTGCTGATATTTGCATTTTCTGCAAAAATATTGGATATTTGACAATTTTCCCCATATGATATGATTAACTTTAATCTTTAACTTTACAGAAATACTTTGGATAAATTTACATAACTTTGTGGATTCTGAGATACTTTTCTGAGTATTTTTGACTACTTAACTGCTAATTTTATGAACCTGAGGATCGAACTACCTTAAGTATGTAAATGCTCTGCTTGTTAAACTTTATGTGTTATTAATACTGAAATTACAGGTGGGATTGGTATGAATTAAATTTATTTCTCAAACAAAAAACTTTTTTCGGAAAATATCATTTTGTAACAAACATATAAGTATGTCTTTACATTAAAGATTTTTAAAAAATCACTTCATGCATAACAAGCAAAAGGTATGAAAAAATCAGAAAATTGTATGTAGGTACGTATTTACTATACTTTATGAAATATAAACATAGTGTTGGATCTCGTCCATTTAGTATACAAGAATACTGCATCTGAAAACTAACAAGGTATATGGTTGCAACGACCACATAAATCTATCTGTTATCTTTCAAACAATGTCTTACAGCGTTCCAACGTTAATGAGATGGAACTTTTATCACAAGACGTAGATATAAGCATAGTTATGGATTCTGATTATGCAATCAACCAATTCTATATTATGTCTTTTATGCTGTTGAGGAAAATCTTCAGACACGTTGTAATTTTACAGCATATTCCAAAAGGGCTATTAATCAGATGTGGATCATCTAAGATGTAAAAATCCTAAAGAAGTTTGAAATTGATGATTTTCCGAGGTAAATTATTGACAAATAAGTTGATGAAACAAGAATTTCAGCAGTATCGTTTAAAGTCATCATTTTGTAAATTTTATGGCCGATACAATGATCTTGTCAGCAAATACAATTTACAATTGAGTCAAATGCTGACTGACGTTTTTCATACTAATTGTTAGTCCATTATTTAAACGCTGAATTGACGACATATTTTTTGCCGTTAACTCCCGATCATGACAGGGAGCACACGGCTGGTGTGACAGGTCAGCAGAAGATGCTCACTCCTCCATGGCACCTGATCCCACCTCTGATGATTTGGAGGTCCGTGTTTTCTCCACTCCTAATTTGTATTGCTTTATGGACTTTTGATCTTGAATACTGTTCTTTATCTCATTATTTTTCATTTAAATTGAGGTGATTGCGACAAATCAACAAAGACTGCGTTATTCTCCCAGGCACCTGTCCGTCTTATACCCTTTTAAAAAAAGAGTTTTTCACTTGCAGCTCTTACATGTATGAGGTCGACTTCTGTTCCGTATTTGAATTAAATTATACAAATTCCTGTTAAATGCCAGGAATATTTCCTCATTCTTTCTAAAATAATGTTTTTCTGTAAACCTTTTTGAAAATAATTCTTTGGAGGAAATCAAAGTGTTATATAAGAAAAAATCATTCTACTTTTAGAAACTACCAGTCATCGTATTTTTCTTACACCAATCTTTCATCTTTTACATTGAGTTCCTTTTTTGATAAATCCTTAAAATGTCAAAGTGAAATAAAAAGAGATAACTAACAGTGCTCAAGCTCAAAAATCCATTCAAACGATACAAAACAAGAGCAAAGCATACAGAAAAACCATTAAAAGATCAAAGGTGGGATCAGATGCCATAGATGAGTGAGTACCACCACCACCCGCCGTAAGCTTATGTTATAACGGAAAAAATCAAATTCAAATTTGCTGTGTAAATAACGGCTTAAGGGTTATAATGAAAAACGTCAGTCAGATTTGACATGTGGTAGATTGTATTTGCTTTAAATGCTATTGTATTTACCAAAGAACTTATGAAATGAAGGTATAAACATTAAACGAGAAAGTTAATAATCTCTTCAAATCAGTGTCATTAAGTAATCTCGTTTAAAATATTATTAATATGCAATTGATAAGGTATATTACTACATGTTTGAGGGAAGCTGACGATTGAAAAATTCATGTCTTCACGTTCATCATCAGCCTCTTTCGTAAGGTCGTTATACATATGTTTATAACATTTATGATAAGGATATTGAGAGAAAGAAAAACAGAGACAGAGAGAGGAAGGGTTTTATTTATATCTTTTTTTATTGGCGATGAATTTCCTTGGTTAGGAAATTAAAAAAGTTTTTAGTTTAATCTGTAATGCTCATTGGTCAAATGTTTCCTTGAACTCATTTATCTGAGGAAATCATCATCAATTAAAAAAAAAATTGATAAAATTGCTGCACGAAAAGAAACAAAATTGACGAACCAAATGATAATGTTTTTTCTACAAAGTGTTTTGTGGATACTAATGGGGATAATCCAAATCAGCAATTCTTGTGAAAAAAGGTCTGTGGAGAAAAGTTAATGTTATTTAGTTTCTGTAGCATTTTCTGATAACATTCAGATAATTCTTCTTTTAGAGGTCATACGGATACAGAATAATTTGAAGTATTTCTGCATTAACATTACATGCTATCATATTTTTTGATCATTTTATATCACCCAAACACAAAAAATGATATTATTGTTCGTTGCTGTTAAAATAACTAAGAGTTCTAGTCTTTTATTGTTACCCTGTGGTTGGCTGTTAAAATTTATTGTCACTCGTGTTGACAATTTTCGAGGAGCGCCGTTTTCTTCTCGTATCGTTATTTACTTAGGATTTAGAGTAATCATATTATTTCTTTTTTCTCTAAGTTCCCTGAAAATATTTTGGGGGAAAGTAGAGATATATTGTGTTTTTGAAATTGTATATTTTTGTTGTGTAGTTTCACAGAGCTAGTTCACACAAACCCGTTTACCTGTAATAGCTATTTTTAGATCGAAGCGCACGTGCTTCTCGCTTTAACAGTAGACTAGACTGGTTTTGTAGTGTAACTGTTTTACATCTTAGCTCTGTGAAATATTACTGAATTTATTTGATATAGTTAGTTCATAAAACATCACCAGTTGATATTATACAGTTAGTTGAAAAGCTTTTCTACAACTTTTCGTAACGTCAATGCTTTCTACCGTCGTCTGTCATCGGGCGCTAACTTTAACGTTGTAAGAGTCAGGCGGTAATTAAAGCAAGGTATAGTTAAGATACATATTAATTAAGTTTAGTTAAGATCAATGAAAGTTTAAGTAGTTTGTAGTGGACCGATATTTTATCAATCGAAGATGCAATCAACAGAAGTAAAGAAAACATCGTAAACCCATAATCAAAGATAAAGACTTGATAGAAAGAAAAGGATAGAAAGAAAAGAGAAACGTCAAACTAAAAACCAAGAAACTTTACTGTTGAATTAAACCGGCTTAAGATACAATAATTTATTGTATTAAAGTAACGTTTAATTCATTAATCAACAAGAAATAAAGACAGAAACAGCGTAAAACAGCGATTAAATACTAGACGGAAGATAGAAAGAAAAGACAGACGCAGACAAGTAAATTTACCGGACTTTATTAAAGAATTAAACCGGCTTAAAATGCAATTATTGTGTTAAAGTTACGTTTAATTCAGATCACATTAAGAACAAGTATCTTGTTGTAAATCAGTCATTTAATGTGTTGTGATATTTTCACCGGCGTTTCCTTTTACCGTAACGTGGAAATAGCTCAACATACGTCACATTCGATGACTGAATGCTTCAGTAGTGTCAAACGGCGTGATTTATTTCCGTAACTTTGAACTACTGAAAACAGCAAGATGAATCCGGCTATGATACCCTGTACAGCACCTCCTGGCTTCTATGGTGGACCGTACCTGCCATCATTCAATCAATGTGGGTATCCTTATCCTTGTACGCCAGTCCCTGGGAACTACCCAGTGCCATTTCCTGGATATGGTGGACCATTACCACAGCCATTCTTTGGACCACCACAGCCATGTTCAAGCATGCCATATGCATATGGCCCATATCCTGGAATGTTTCCACCTGGATACATGGTACCACAGCAGGCTTACCCCCAACCATGCATGTATGGAGGGCCACCAGTGACAACACCATTAATCCAATCAAGAGATGAGGAAGCTGTACATAGTCCTGTTATGTCCCCAAATGAAATTCCTAATAACATCCATGACCAGGAACAAAGAACTGGTTCAGCACCATTGAAACCTGGAGATGGCAGTAACTGTAAACCTGTTCTATCTGCAGCAGTAAACCATCAGCAGCAGATGCCAACTCTTACTGCAACAGTACACCAGCAGCAGATATCCACAGTTACCTGCAAGAGTCCACCAGGGTTTCCACTAATACCGAGTGGTGATATATCACCTGCTGGTATGCAGTGGAACACCATGGTGTCAAAGAATGGTCTCCATGTTCCTGGAATTTCAAAGTCACCATACATACAGGACAGAGATGAAACAGAAGACAGATCTGTTGAGTTATGGCAACAGAGTAGTGAGCATTCAACTGCTAGTTGCCAAACAACTCTGGATACTGATAAAACATATGACAGCCAACAAATACCAGACTTGACTATCAGCACACAGCCCTGTAGGAGTGATGCTTTGCCTGAGCATAGCAACAAGTCAGTTGTAAATGCTCAAGCATCCAGTAATTCAGAGGAGCCCTCCTACCAAGAGCTGGCTACAGAACAAGAGGAAACAGCAGCCTCTTCACTATTAGATCTACCTGTTCATGAGAAGGAGATTGGTGAAGCGCTGATTGCTGATTCCACACCCTCTGTACCAGTAATAGCTGTGTGTCATGACACCACTGGAAGTGACAGCACAGGTGGCTCAACCAGGTTTACTTGGAGTGCTGCCGACAAGAACCTTAATCCCACATACAGAGAGTACCTTGTTTGTGTACTCCACTTTGTAGACCATGGGCTGGGCATTCCATCTGGGCTGCCACTTGAAAATAAATGTTGGGCTGTGCCATGGCTCACTGAGCTTATCTAGATCATTTGCAATAAAAACCCCTGAAATGCTTTTACCCAGTGTTTATTTACTGTGGTCTTTGACTTAGGTTTATTACTCAGTGTTGGTTATATCAAT
>PRKT01001105.1:8845-19516 GCA_003671525.1 Saccostrea glomerata
ATATATATATATATATATATATATATATATATATATATATATATATATATATATATATATATATATATATATATATATATATATATATATATATATATATATATATATATATATATATATATATATATATATAGAAAAAGTTGTTGGTTTCCAATGAAAGGTCTTCTCAAAAAGATTACATATGTGAAGTACGAAAGCCCTAGCCCTTACCATACATAAGTATGTAAATCACCAAGGTCAAGGTCAAAGGGTAAAAGTTCTTGGTATCCAATAAAAGGTCTTCTAACAAGGATAACATATGTGAAGTACGAAAGCTTTAGTCCTCACCGTTCAAAACTTATGGTCAAGGTTAACGTTTTTTCATTAGTACGTAAATCTCCAAGGTCAAGGTGAAATGTCAAGGTAGTTGGTATCCAATGAAAGGTCTTGCCACAAACAATACATTTGTGAAATATGAAAGTCCTAGTACCTTCCATTCAAAAGTTATGGTCAATGTAAAAGTTTGAAATTTCTGTGTAAAAATGGCTCAAACTCCAAGGTCAAGGTCAAAAGGTCAAATCAACAGTTATGGGCAAGGTTAAAGTTTTTGTGACAAACAGACTGACAGACGGAAAGACGGACAGACTTATGAAATTTAATGTCCCCTCGCTTTCGCGAAACGAGAAGAGAATCACGAAAGCACAGACTCGGGCCGAGAGGAAACTAAAGGAGGAAAAGTCAAAGAAACGAAAAAACCTGAGAGAATTTACCAGGCCCTACCCAAAGCCAGTGTCGACACAGACAAAGCCAAGTGAATCAACATGGAAGCCTGGGCATTGCTATCGCTGTAACAAGAGAGGTCACTGGAGAAAAGACTGCAAAGAAAAACTAGATGACATTAAGATAAGTACACTTGTTTATCAAAATAATCATTTGATTAAGCAGAAAAACGACGGAGGGTATCAGAAGCAATCAGGCGTGGTAAATATATCACCTGTAGGCTATTTAAGGGAAAATATAGGTCAGTGGCGTTCGATTGGTACAAACAGGTATATTTTGGACGTTATTGAAAATGGCTATAAAATGCCATTGTTTACCACTGCAGAACCCATAGAACTTAAGAATAACAGATCTGCGTTAGAAAACGGTGAGTTTGTAGATAAAGAAATTGAAAATTGCTCAATAAAGGTTGCATAGAGGAATGTATCAATATACCAAGAGTTGTAAATCCATTGACGGTAGCGGGTAACAAAACAAAACTAAGGTTGGTATTAGATGCAAGACACATCAATCCTCATTTATTTAAAAACAAGCATAAATACGAGGATGCCTCTGTTTCAAAAAGCTTATTCGAATCAGGTGATTTCATTTTTTCATTTGATTTAAAAAGTGCATATCATCACATTAGAATGCATGAACTAGATGAGGAATACTTAGGTTTCAAATGGAAAAGCAAGTATTACGTTTTTAAAGTTCTGCCATTTGGCCTTAGTACAGCGGGATACATATTTTCGAAAGTTATGAGAGAGGTAGTCAAGTTTTGGAGGTCAAAAGGTCATAAAATCGTCATGTATTTAGATGATGGGATGGGAGGTGCCTCAACATTACACGAAGCAGAATTGGTGAGTTTAGAAATTCAGAAAGATTTAGACAAATTGGGGTTTCTCGTTGCAGCAGACAAGAGTCACTGGGAGCCAGTGCAAGAATTAGTATGGTTAGGGTTTGTATGGAAAACAATAAACAATAAAATAATGGTGACGTCACCTAGGGTCAACAAACTCAAGGTTTGTATTGCAAATATTTTGGAAGGTTATGATGCTGGTTTTGTATGGTTTGATGTAAAAAGTATAGCATCCATGGTTGGACAAATAATCTCAATGCAAACAGTATTGGGATATGATGTTAGACTAAGAACAACTTTGAGGTATTTATACTTTTGTATTCTGGCACGTTCCAGTTGGTATTCAAGAGTTAGACTGTCTGCAGAGGCGGTAAGTGAATTAAGATTTTGGTTGACATCTGTTGAAGAAATGAATAACAATGGTACGTTGTTAAGTCAGTTGACAGAATCTGATGTAAGTAAGGTGTCAGTTTATTGTGATGCATCTGACACTGGTTTTGGAGGTCATTTGACCATATGTTCAGAGGGTGAACAAGTCGAATTTGAGTGGTATGGAGTTTGGAACGAATGGGAAAGTAAGCAAAGTTCTACTTGGAGAGAACTTGAGACAGTAAATAGAATATTGTCAAAATCAGTTGATAAAGTTGAAGGTAAATCTGTTGAGATAAAATCTGATAATCAGAAAGTGCAGCATATTTTGAAAGTAGGGAGTAAAAAGAAAAAGTTACAAGACATTGCAATGTCAGTGCATAGTTTATGCAATGAGAAGGATATCCAGATAACAGGTAAATGGATACCAAGATCAGAAAACGTAAGAGCAGACTCTTTGAGCAGAATGACAGACTGTGATGACTGGTCAGTTATACAATGTGTATTTGATTATTTCGACAATACCTGGGGACCACATTCGTGTGATAGATTTGCAGATCGTCATAACAGTAAGTGTGAGAATTTTAATTCTAAGTATTGGTGCGCAGGATCAAGCGCGGTTGATGCGTTATCTCAGATGTGGACTGATCATTTGAACTCGGTTGTACCTCCTCCAAAATTAATTCCTTTAGTGGTAAGAAAACTTGAGAATGACAAATGCAATTGTACTTTGGTAATTCCAGAGTGGAAATCCGCTCCATTTTGGGCAATGTTGATTGATAAGGAGGGCAATTTCAAACATTATGTTAAATTTTTTTCTAAAATACAAATTATTCATGCAATTTGCAGGGGGAGAGGAAATAATGGAATATTTGGTAAAAAAGATCTGTTATTTAACATGATTTTTTTGATGCAGTCGACATATTTTTACAGGAATATGACTAAAGGACAGCATTAAAAGAAATGCAGAAAAACATGGCGTAGAACCAGGAAGGTATTTGGCGGATCTGTGTCCATATTTAAGCAGCTGGATTTTGTCAAGTAAAAGCGATAACACTAACAAATCCTACTTTAACGCTTTTAAGAGATGGGAAAAATTCATTAAAGTTCAAGGACATAGTGCGTTGCCGGCGAGTCCCATGCATGTGGCATTATACCTGACGCATTTATTACAAAACGGGTCATCTCAACATCCTGTGAACGCTGCCGTTTATGCGTTTAAGTGGGCTCATGAATGTGTAGGTTTACCAGACCCAACGAAGAATTCTTACGTTTCATCTCTACAAGAAGCTGCAAGACGGAAAGCTGGTCGTGCTGTGCAGAAAAAAGATCCTATTACCAAGGATGTGTTAATTGAACTTTGTGAAAAATTCATTGATGAAAATGATTTGGTAATTGTCAGAAATCTTCCCATGATTTTAATTTGTTTTGCTGGTTTTCTAAGGTTTGATGAAGCTATTTCTTTAACATTCAATGATGTGATTGTACATGATGAATATCTTGTGCTTTGTATTAAAAAATCCAAAACAGATCAGTACAGACAAGGAAGCGAAGTCCTTGTCGCTAAGGGTTCAACGTCTGCATGTCCTGTCAATATGTATAAGAAATACCTAGAGCTTTTAGGTCCAATTGATGACAATCATGTTTTCTTATTTAGACCAATTTTTAGGTCAAAAGATGTTTGTAAATTAATATATAAAAACAGAAAAAAACTTAGTTATACAGCAGCTAGAAGCAATCTTGTATCATTGTTGAAAACAGTTATGGGTGCACATGTTAACATAGGAATTCATTCTTTAAGGGCGGGTGGGGCAACTGTGGCAGCCAACTCAAATATGGATGAGAGATGTTTGAAAAAAGCACGGTAGATGGAGAAGTGATATTGCTAAAGATGGTTACATTGTAGACTCTTTGGAAAAAAGGCACATAGTCTCAAGGTCATTGGAATTATAATTTTATCTATATTATTCACAGTTGTCTATACACCCCCTTCTTTGTGTTTTTTCTAGAGCAATCACGGCTGGCTGTCAGGCAATGTATGATTGTGTTGTGTTTTTATTTTAATGTGAGTAGATTTAATACTTATAGTTTCCCGCGGTTCGCCAGTAATAGCGGGAAAATATTGTATTGACGGCACAGTGCATTATAATGGAAGGTTCCATTAGTAGCCAATAGCTATTAAGCGTAAAGAACAGGTTTTCGAAATGTAATTCGGGTATTCACTTCTAGCCGCCGTGCGGCACGAGTTAGACGAAACTTCACATAATTTTTATTTTTCTTTCCACATGTCAATATTATTATGGTTATTTAATGTAAGTATATTCATATATGGTAATAAAGTTGCGAGGTCCGTTCACAACTCCCCTTGCATCCAGCGGCACCTGGCAACGGACACAGGTTTTCTAGAGTTTTTAAAATCGATTTTCATCGTTTTATCTCTAGTTTTTGCCTGGCCGGCCCTGATGCTATGTAAAGGGGGCTTTAGAATTTTAAATATTATGCTGTCATGTAAAGAAAAGGACAGGTTACGTCATGTTTTCCTGCATTAATATGGTGATGAATAATATGTTTTTTGAAAGTGTTGTAATACAGTACTTAATAAATTACGGGCGTCCAGCAATCACGGCTGCCTGTCAGGCAATGTATATTTGTGTTGTGTTTTTATTTTAATGTGAGTAGAGTTAATACAGTTAGCTGTTTTTAATACAATAATTTGGGGTGTTGCTAAAACGCGGAACGGAAAGCGGAACAGAATTGAAAATGGAAACTTTTTTAACAAACAAATAACATAGATTCAATATAAATTAGATAAAGGATCAATATTCTTCTTGTAAAAGTCATTTCTAATAAAAATTAATCGTAGCCTCTTTCAATTTGTTTCCAATGTCAATGTCTGATAAGACAAAAATAACTAATTATGCTATTCAGATTATGAATGCTGTGTCGAATTCGCGAGTCATGAAAGAGGGGTGGCAGTTTCGGATCTGCGTAGGGGCCAACACCCACATTAAAAATTGATTTAATATTAAACCTTATGTACATTTTGGACACAAAGGGGGGGGGGGCAGACCTATTACAACTTCTAAGACATTTCCGATGAGTGGGAAAACACTCATTTTTACGGGGTCATTCGTATACGCCTCCCCCCCCCCCCCCCCCCCCAAACATGCACACATATGTGCCGCAAACAAACAAAATTTAACTTCAATGAATGCAAAGATTCTGCGATCTGCATTATATCTAGCACAACTTTGTCTATCCAAAAATGGACTCTATTTTGAATACAATTTTAACAACCAGTGTATACCTATAAGAGATGTTTATTCGAGCTTGCCGTAAAGGTTTGCCCAAAACGTAATCTTAATAATTTTTTGAACATTTTTTTCTCTTTAACCCCTCCCGAATCAAACAATTGTCTTCATTTTTGATTTTTGCTTGTCAAATACTTTTCAAGTTCGTTTACCACTACCACCCCCCCCCCTTTTTTCAAATTTGATTCTATGTGACTGCTATGTTAGGGACTTTTGTAAATAAGAGACTGAGCATGACAAAATTACATGTAACTTTTATTTAATAGTGGGGGATTGAATGTGTACAATATATATCGTTTATGATAAAATTTGTGTATTTTAAGTGATTTAATCCAAAATAATATATTCCGTTTTCCGTTCCGTTCCGCTTTCCGGTCCGCGTTTAAGCAACACCAAATAATTTGAATGTTTGTCTTAAACATAAAACACATTTAACAACATTTATTTCAATAGCCATTATTCTGAATATTCAACAATATAAATATCTAAATGCAAAAATATTTTTTTTTTTAAATGTATAGAGGCATTTTAGTTTTGATATAAAGTCTACGGAAGTCCATTTTGGTCACCATTTGGGTAAGCCGACGCACCGTTCAGTAAGATGCAATGTCACTGAAATATTGTTAAGGTTGGGATAGACAGTTCATTATACCCCCGCTTGAAAAGCGGAAGGGTATATAGTAATCGTTAATTCCGTCCGTCTGTACGTCTGTCCGTCCGTCCGTCTTTTACGCTTTGGGGTACCCATCTCTTATCCGCAACTCCTCTCATACCACTGAAGGAAATTTTATGAAACTTTTACAGAATCTTTATTACATATTGCCATTGTGCACCTCCTATTTTACTCTTTGATCCGATACATATTTTGGGTTTCAGGGCCACAGCAAAACATGGACTTTGCCATTATAACTATATATAAAATTTTGCACAATTTTTTAACTTTATGACAAAATCTTATAAAATTCTCCCACTGTACTTGGTAAACATTATTCAGGTTGTTAATTTAAATGTAAATATATGAGAAATAATGCTGATTTCTGAAAAAAAAGTTTGTTTGTGTTGTTTATCCTTAAAGGTCTTTGGTCCCTCAAAGACCGCAACCCAGGCTCATTCCTCAGGGCATGCCTCTCACTTTAAGTTCCAGGGTATTATGGCACATCACCAAATGTGACTAAGCCCCACCACTTGCCGTACAACACACTATCATTGGATTATCTTTTAACTTGTTGACGTTTGCCGAAATCTATATTTCAACCGTGAATGAAAAGCTGTGTAAGTTTCAGACGCTAATTAGGTAATGTCAAGAATACCCACCTAACTGAAAGACCAAGGTTGACTGAGAATTTTACTATCATGACCAAATTTAAAGTTTTTGTGATGGACAGAACTACAGATTGACAGAAGTAAAGACGGAGGAGATTTATATTGTCCCCCCACTTTTGCAAAGGCGGGGACAATAATATACATGTACATGTATGTATTTGAAAGGTTTATAGAATAAGAGAACTGTACAAGAACATTTTTTTATTACACAAAAAGACTTTCATTGTCTTAATGATATTAGGTAGACTTGTAATAAAAAATAGATGATTAATAATGAGCAAAAAATACCTTTTTTAATATTCTTCAAGGGCCAAAATAGGCCATTGTGAGAGGTATATAGTATAGAGTATGAAATGCATGTAAAATATATTTTATTGTTAATAGTTCCATGATAATTATGATAAATTGGGAACAAACAGATACTAGACAAATTATTTGATGATCCTAGCGATACCATTTTTCCTGCTTTTAGGCAACAGTTTAAGATTTTTTAAAATCAGTTTATGGATCTTCTAAATTGCTGTGCTTTCGCATGCGTGGTGCAGTGGTTAAAAAGTTTGCTCTAGGGTTGCAAAGTAAGGGGTTGATTCTTATGTTGTGGGTTCAAATTCCAATGTTTGACGTGGAGACTGGTCCTTTGGATGAGACAGAATGTATTGTGGTCTTGTGTTGCAATACCGGTAGGTGTTGGCACAAAAAAGACCCCTTACAGAAAGGAGGTAATTCATAGTCAAGGTGGAATCTACAGCCAGGGGAAGTTCACAGTCAAGGTGGAGTCTACAGTCAGGTGGTAGTTCAAAGTAAAGGTGTTTACAGTCAAGGTTTAAGGGGTAGTTCATAGTCAAGGTGGAGTCAACAGTAAGGGGGTAGTTCACAGTCGAGGGGTAGTTCACAATAAAGTGGAAGTCTACAGTTTGGAATGTACAGTCAGCGGGTAGTTCACAGTCAAATTGGAGTTTACATTTTGCGGATACTTCATAGTTAAGGTAAAGTAAACAGTCAAGGGGTAGTTCATAGTAAAGGTGGAGTCTACAGTCAGTGGGTAGTTCACAGTCGAGGGGTAGTTCACAATAAAGTAGAAGTCTACAGTTTGGGGTAGTTCATAGTCAAGGTGGAGTCTACAGTCAGGGGGTTGTTCACAGTTAATGTGGAGTTTACAGTCAGGGGGTAGTTCATAGTCAAGGTGGAGTCTACAGTCAGGGGTAGTTCACAGTCAAGGGATAGTTCACAATAAAGTAGGAGTCTAGAGTTTGGAATGAACATTCAATGTGTAGTTCACAGTCAAGGTGAAATCTACAGTCAGAGGGCAATGTGTGTTATAAAAACTCTGTAGGAATACTCTCCAACTCCAAATGTAGAGCTTTCAATTGGTCAGCTGTTGCAGGGTCTAGGGATGTGACATCGTCGGAAACCCACGGGTGATCTCGTCTTTACTTATCACCCGTGGGCAAACTCGCTGAAATATCGCCGTAAAATATGCTAATTTGTTGTTTTTAGTCAATCAATCAGAAAGTTGGAACTCTTCAATTTTGAAAAAAACGTTTATTACTTTGCTATTTATGGTAAATATTTTGACGCTCGTTAAAACGTGCGAAGATTGATTTAAACAATGATAGTCAATTCGTACAGGTCACTGACATTTATATTTACATATATTTTGAAGGAATACCTCTTTCTAACTGCAAAATGCACCGGTGAGTGGATTTATCAGCTGTGTTAGCTACGGAACGAGTTTTTCATGATTTTGACAATGCCGAACGTGCATACGTAACGTGAACTGTGATTCGTTGTTTCGCATCGCGATTCTGTAATGCGACCAATAAAATGAACCATGCATATTTAATTACATACGACGATTTTTCGGTCAGTTTGCCCACGGGTGATAAGTAAAGACGAAATCATCCGTGGGTTTCCGACGATGGGGATGTGATTGTCTTTGGCAAATGGATCATGTCAATCTGATCTGTCTAATGCTGCTTAGTTAGGTTTAAATCTCGCGATTTAGATGACTTTTGCAGAATCAGGTTTATGTTGTTTTGCAAGAATGAGGTTGTCATTAATAAGCCGTATGTGGCTGAATATTGTCAGTTTGAAATACGGCTCTGGGAGGCTGTAAATTGAATAGGCGTGTTCAGGTAGAACATAGTTTGAGTACCTTTTCCCATCAAATACCTTTGAATACGAACCAAATCAGTCTTATACTTGTGTAATACCGTTTTTTTATTTCACTACACTACCACCACCAACTTTTTTAACGTTCTGGAGGAAAAAACACAGATCAGGATGATTTGAACAAACTTGAATCTACACTACCTGAGGATGATTCCTCATGAGTTTAATCTTTCCTGGCCCAGTGGAACTTGAGAAGAAGATTTTTAAAGATTTTCCCACATATTCCTATGTAAAACTTTGATCGGCCATTGTGGCCCCACTCTACCCCCGGGGGTCATGATTTGAACAAACTTGAATCTACACTATCTGAGGATGATCCCAAATGAATTTCATCTTTCCTGGCCCAGTGGTTCTTGACAAGAAGATTTTTAAAGGTTTTTCCTAGTATATATTCCTATGTAAAACTTTGATCGGCCATTTTGGCCCCACTCTACCCCCGGGGGTCATGATTTGAACAAACTTGAATCTACACTATCTGAGGATGATCCCAAATGAATTTCATCTTTCCTGGCCCAGTGGTTCTTGACAAGAAGATTTTTAAAGGTTTTTCCTAGTATATATTCCTATGTAAAACTTTGATCGGCCATTTTGGCCCCACTCTACCCCCGGGGGTCATGATTTGAACAAACTTGAATCTACACTATCTGAGGATGATCCCAAATGAATTTCATCTTTCCTGGCCCAGTGGTTCTTGACAAGAAGATTTTTAAAGGTTTTTCCTAGTATATATTCCTATGTAAAACTTTGATCGGCCATTTTGGCCCCACTCTACCCCCGGGGGTCATGATTTGAACAAACTTGAATCTACACTATCTGAGGATGATCCCAAATGAATTTCATCTTTCCTGGCCCAGTGGTTCTTGACAAGAAGATTTTTAAAGGTTTTTCCTAGTATGTATTCCTATGTAAAACTTTGATCGGCCATTTTGGCCCCACCCTACCCCCGGGGGTCATGATTTGAACAAACTTGAATCTACACTACCTGAGGATGATTCCACATGAGTTTCATCTTTCCTGGCCCAGTGGTTCTTGAGAAGAAGATTTTTTAAAAATGCCATTAATTTTTCTCTAATTCATAATTATCTCCCCTTGGAAAAGGGCCCTTCATTTGAATAAGCTTGAATCCCCTTCACCCAAGGATACTTTGTACCAAGTTTGGTTGAAATTGGCCCAGTGGTTCTTGAGAAGAAGATGAAAATGTGAAAATTTTACGACAACGCCGACAGACAATGGACAAATTTTGATCAGAAAAGCTCACTTGAGCCTTCGGCTCAGGTGAGCTAATAACTTGGAACACAAGTAGACTACACTAAGATACAAAATTCTATGTATCGGTTTTTGATTTCGATAAACTGTGTTGCAGTGGTTACTAAATATAGAAATTTCTGTAAAATTGTTTCAAAATGCTACTCCTCCTACAGTTTTGGTCTGATTTCAATATAATTTGGCACACAGGTAGGCACACTAAGATCCATAATTCTGTTTATCTGTTTTTGATTTCGATGAACGGTGTTGCCGTGGTTACTAAAAAAATAGAAATTTCTGTAAAATTGTTTCAAAATGCTACTCCAAATGCAGTTTTAGTCTGATTTCAATATAACTTGGCACACAGGTAGACTACACTAAGAACATAACGAGACTTTATCAACGATCATTATTCTATATATTGCTGTTGTTAAGGGGGATGTACGGCCACATTTAGTGCAGTGAGAGCAAAATGTAAACATTTCTTCAAATGGCTAAAATACATTATATTTTGATCAAATTTTAAGTCTTTTTGATAAAGATACAATAAATATGCATAACCGAATGCATGTTGTGCATAAATAATCTATACTTTTGCAGAAAAATGCTTTTGATATGCTCCTTAGAACTGCGCAGCTACAGAATTCAGCA
>PRKT01001105.1:53310-84226 GCA_003671525.1 Saccostrea glomerata
TGGGGGGGGGGGGTCCACACTAAATTTATTCCGGGGAGTGTTGAGATCTGCAATTCTATGTTTTGCAATAAAGTAGTGGCATGGCAAAATTTTTTTTTTGTTGGTGACGTGACAGATTATACATATACATATTGCATAAGCTAATTGCATTCATTACTTATTCTTTTATCAGGTGCATGTATCCCCTCCCCTTTTCAATTAAGCATATGCCAGGTATATATGTATATACACATGTATATATAACTGGGTGGTTTGCAGTCTATTGTGTTTGGAAAACCATACAATAAACTCTAGATGATTTGTTGTTGATTTTTTTTTTCAAGCACCCCCCTCTTTTATTCAAGATTGTTTCGAACGCAACGATCTGTATAGATAAATACAGTATATTTTACAGGTAAATTCATAAGAAGTGTTTAATTTTTCCCATTTTGCTTTTTTTTTCATTTCAATAATCGAATCAATTATTAAAAATTCAAAGTAATTAAAACACGCCGCTTTAGATCCACCACAAAACTGAAAAATACGGAATTCCCATTAGCATATTGATGTAAACTTCCGGCCCCCCTTTGGCGATTTCTCGGATTGTTGAAGCAGTAGATCGAGTTTGACGAGGGATTTTTAATATTTGCAAGTGTGATGCACCCTTCTTGCTGCAGTGTCCGTAAGTTTAGACCTCGCAAGACTGGCCACAGAAAGAAGATGGTTGAAGGGAATTTATTTGACGGAGTTTTAGACGAAAATACAAGTGGATGTGGCAGACCTAGAAAAAATCAAGATGGCGGCGTTGGGGACCTTGGTTTATTATAAGGTAAGGGTATATTTTTTTATTAAAAGAAAAATAAGTAACGTCAGGTGCCTGTGGTTAGCCCCTAAATATTTCTTTTGCGAATAACTCGAAACGGAAAAAGAATCTCTGAAAAGTTGTTGAGCATAAAATGTTTAAAATCCTAAGAGCTTTAAGATGAAATCAAAAAAGGGGCTGGGCACTCAAATTAGGGGCTAAGAGGGGCCAAATGTCTTCAATCGATAACTCTTTAGCAGTTAATAATTTGTTATACATTACTGAGGCAAAAATATTTATCTCAACCATTTACAACTATATATTATGATTTTAATGTTGTATGGTACATAATTAGGGGCCACAAGGGGCCAGAATGCTAAATCTTTTACGCTTTATATCTGGAAATTGAGAAATATTTTGATAAGTATTATTGAACAAAAGATGTTCAAAATCATGTTCTGAACAATATGCAACCTTTCATTTTTCAAATGGTTAAGATTATTTCAGTAAACTGTCAAGGTTTAGGTGATATTGCAAAGCGCAAGGATGTTTTTAATTACTTAAGAGCCTTAAATTATAACATTTACTGTGTGCAAGATACACATTTTTCGTGTGATATTGAAAACAAAGTAAGAAATTTATGGGGTGACCATTGCTTTTTCAGCTCATACTCTACAAACTCTAGAGGAGTGGCAATTCTAGTTAACAACAACTTTGATTTTAAATCTCTAACAGAAAAGGGCGACCTTGGTGGAAACTTTATTTTACTTAAAGCATGTATAGAGGGCCATGAAGTATTGATTTGTAACGTGTATGGTCCAAATAATGATACACCACTTTTCTTTGAAAATTTGTAAAAATGTATTGATGATATGCAATGAAGAAATATTATTTTGTGTGGTGATTTCAATTTAGTTTTGAATCCAGACTTGGACTATTATGATTATAAATCTGTCAATAATCCAAAGGCAAGAGATAAAGTTTTGGAAATAATAGAAAATAATTGTTATATTGACCCTTTCAGACAGCTGCATGAAAAAGAGCGTCGATATTCATGGAGAAGAAAAACTCCATTGAAGCAAAGCCGTTTAGATTTTTTTTTAAATATCTGAAACCCTTTTGTCAGGATTGGAAAAATGCTTTATAGATACTAGTTATAGATTAGACCATTCCATAATATCCTTGTCTATAGCTTTTAATGAATTTAAGAAAGGTAGGGGGTTATGGAAGTTTAATAACTCTCTACTTCATGATGAAAATTACTTAGATTGCATCAAAAATGTAAATTTAGAGGTTAAGAAACAGTATGCAATCCCAGTATATAACTTTGACAACATAGATAGTATTCCAGATGCCAATTTTTATTTCACTGTTAATGATCAGCTTTTTTTTTTTTAGAAACTCTGCTTTTAGAGAAAGAGGTAAAACTATTTCATATGCATCATATATCAAAAAGAAAAGAGAAAACAAAGAGAAAGATTTAATAGAAAGTATCAAAATATTATAAGAAAATGTCTGCGAAAGTAATATTGATGAATTATATAGTAAAAAGCAAGAATTGGAGAACATTAGAAAGCATAAATTGCAAGGTACGTATATCAGGAGTAGAGCGAAATGGGTTGAAGAAGGCGAAAAACCAACACAATATTTTTGTGCATTAGAATCTAGAAATTTTACTAGTAAGATTATACCTAGATTGGAGGATAATAATGGAAATATAATTTATGACCAATCAGAAATCTTAAAGGAAGCAAAATTATTTTATGAACAACTATATAAAATCAGTACAGTAAACCCAAATACTGATGTATTCAATGAGTTTAATAATGAAGAAATACCAAAGCTTTCCAGTAAGGAAACAGAATCTATAGAAGGTGAAATTACTCTGGAAGAAGCCTCAGAAACACTGTACAAAATGAAACCTAATAAATCTCCAGGGTCTGATGGTTTTTCTGCTGAATTTTTAAGATGTTTTGGAAATATTTTGGTCCCTTTGTAGTTAGATCTATAAATTACAGCTATAGAAGTGGAAGTCTCTCTATTACTCAAAGACATGGCATTATTACACTTTTACCAAAAGGTGATAAGCCAAGACAATACTTAAAGAATTGGAGACCAATCACTTTGTTAAATACTATCTATAAAATTGCATCGGGTACTATAGCAAATAGAGAAAAAAGATACCTTGACAAAATTATTAACAAAGATCAAACAGGTTGCATCTCTAATAGATATATAGGTGAAAATACAAGGTTAATTTATGATATAATGCATTATACGGAAGAAGAAAATATACCTGGGTTATTATTACTTATTGATTTTGAAAAAGCCTTTGATACTTTGTCCTGGAATTTTATTGAAGGAGCACTTAAATTTTTTAAATTTGGTCCCTCAATTAGGAATTGGGTGTCCCATTTTAATACATCTGCAATAAATCAAGGTGGTAATCTTTCTGATAGAATTAACATCCAGCGTGGTTGCAGACAAGGGGACCCATTATCCCCTTATATATTCATTATATGTGCAGAAATACTAGCAATCCAAATTAGATTAAACAAAAATATTAAAGGAATAACTGTGAACAATATTGAAAAAAAGATTTCTCAATTAGCTGATGACACTTCTCTTATTCTTGATGGTAGTAAAGATTCCCTTAAGGAAACATTAAAAACACTAAAGAGTTTTTCAGAAATGTCTGGGTTACACATTAATTATGCCAAAACTCTTATAGTATGGATAGGCTCCAAAAAGTATAGCAATGAAATATTACTGCCAAATTACAATGTTAATTTGGGAACTACTAGGTTTACCCTTCTAGGAATACATTTTGATGTGGAATTGGATAAGTTACTACATTAAAATTATGATCCCAAGCTTGTACAGATTAAATCAATACTTAGACAATGGGAGAAAAGGTACCTAACTCCAATAGGGAAAATAACAGTCATTAAGACATTAGTTTTACCTTTATTAAATCACATTTTAATGTCAATACCAAATCCCACTGAATCATACTGCAAAGAATTAGACAAAATATTCTTCTCATTTCTATGGAATAATAATGGAACATCTCATTCCAAATTTCAACTTAGACAAATTTATAAACTGTGGAATTGACTATGTCACAACCTATCTGAAGACTTTGAAAAATAAATTTTGGATAGACGTTTTCAAATCCTGGATAATACTACAAAATTATGAGATAGTATCTGAGGTTGCTGGTGACTCACCTCTGTTTTACAACCTAATTATTCGTATTGGGGGAAAACCCTTTTATAATAAACAAATGTTTAACAACAACATTAGAAGAGTTAATGATATCATTAATGAAGATGGTTCTTTTCTAAGTTTTGAATCTTTTTGTAATACCTATCCCATGATTAAGATAATTGTTTTAGAATATAGTAGTATTATTCATGCTATTAAATCTTGGATAAAAAATTCTGGCCTTGACATACCTATTAAAAAGCTAGAAAACCCATTAGTTATGAGAAATATCTTCAAGGTGATGAAATGTCTCAAATCCAAATGTTTTTATGAAATTCTTAACCATAACTCCTCTGTGTCAACAGGTAAAACAAAGTGGAGTGAGATTTTACAGATTGACAATATAGAATGGGAAAAATTCCACAAAATACCCTTCAAAGTGACAAAAGACTGTAAACTCCAATGGATTCAATATAGAATTATAAACAGAATTTTAGCAACAAATTCATTTTTATTTAAAATTAACAAAAATGACTCTAAATACTGCAATTTTTGCCACTCAGAAGAAGAAACAATAGAACACCTTTTATGGGAATGTGATTATACACAATCATTTCTAGAAGAATTTGTACTTTTTCTTGAAGATAAGACTGGTCTAGTCATCAATATTACAAAAAAATCTTTTATTTTAGGTTACATTGAGAATTATACTGATATTCAAAATACTATAATCCTTTGGCTGAAATTTTATGTTTACACATCAAGATGTACTAAGAAATCTTTGAATTTATATGCTGCAATATCACAAATGAAGTTTTATTATGAAATACACAAATTTATATCTTATAGAAATAGTGGAAAAGAAAAATTTGATGCCCAGTGGAACAGATGGAACCATCTTTTCTATTAAACTCTCTCTCTCTCTTTCTCTCTCTCTCTTGCTCTTCTTTATTCCTCTTTCTACCCATTTCTATTTAAAAAAAACATCATGTATTAATTCAATGTGTGATATTGTAAAAAGAGATGTGCATAAAAAAAATCATTCATAAAACGTATCCTAAATTTTGACCCCCACCGAGCTTCCATACTAGTTCCTTCCGGAAACAATCCAAACTCCCAGTAACATTGGAACATGTCTTCTATCATCACTGAAAGTTTCAGTGCTCTAGCTCAAGCCGTTTCTGAGATAATGGACGGACAAGAAGGTCCTTTGAATTTTAATAAAAGGGCGATAACTCTAGACCGGAAGTGATTTTCAAAAAATCCTTGAAATGGTATAAATTTCAGATTATCCAGCAACAACCCTGAAAATTTTAAGCAAATCCATCCAACCATCTTAGAGAAATCTTCTGCACAAAATTTGTGCAGAAAAAAGAATAATAAGAAAATTGAAAAAGAAACGTAAGAATAATAGAAGGGTCTTCCGCTGAAGACGGAAGACCCTAATAAAAGTAAAAAAGAAACAATAAAATAATAGAAGGGTCTTCCGTAGGAGACGGAAGACCCTAATAATAAGAAAAGTGAAACAGAAACCTAAGAATAACAAGAAGGTCTTCCGCTGAAGACAGAAGACCTTAACTAGAAAGTCTGCTATTGCAAGCAATAGCATATGTCGTCCCGAACTGGACAAGACTTTCATTTTTTGTCATCACTAAAACAATACTCATAAGATAAGCTTGGAAAACCATCAACTCGTGTCAGTCCTCTCAGTACTTTCAGTACTTTGATTTAAAAATCAAAGTTAAAGAATTTTCACTGTTCCCCCGTTTCCATGAAAACGATTGACAATTTGCAATTTTTGAATTCAATGAGCACAATTACAGGTACTAATCATTACATAAATAAGATTTCATGAAGAATGCCCAAGGGACCAGAGAGATTACTCGCGGATAAAATTCGTTGCTTTTTACAGGTTTCCATGGCAACAGTAGCCATTTTGAAACTGAATGACCACACAACACAACTACAACCATGGATTCTCCTTTGATGAAAGTTTCATGAAGATTGTCCCAGCCATCTCCAAGAAACAGCCTGGAGAACAAAAACATGCGTACAATCGCAATATGTCGCCCGACTTCGTTTGGGGCGACATAATAATAATAAGAAGAAGAAACAGAGTAAAAACAATATGTTCCCAAACTCCGTTTGGGGAACATAATAACTGTCCAGACTTATCAAACGGGTTTGACGAGTATATGGGTTTGACGAGTATATATACGTTGATAATAATATCAACAAGTTCAACTCTGCAGGGACCAATGGACTTTTACGAGAAACACTGACTTCTACAGTTGACGTTTACTTGGGCATTTAAACCTGTATCATGAATTGATAATGCATAAGAAACCTTTCTTGTGGTCATAGGAATGGTGTTAGGTGCACTTACTTGTGAAGACCGGGAGCTGAGGGTAGGGTTGTTGTCTTTTTCTTCAAGGACAACGTATATGGCATTGAAATAACCGTTAACTCTGTTTAATTAAATGTTGACCTAAATATTTATATCGTAAAGGAGCTACCGTACATAGTCCTAGTGTAAAAGTAAGCGTCAACTGTAAAAGTCAGCGCTCCTCGTAAAAGTCCAATAGTGCGTAAATGAAAGAAACGATAACTCCTAATGCCCAAATAAAGATAACTCTTACCAATACATGTACAATCAGGTAATATTAAACATTGACACAATGTCACTTGTGTCACAGTGACCTCGCTAATGTTTAATCCTCGCTAAAAATTCTGCTAAATATACAGTATTAAAATCAGACCAAAACTGTAGAAGGACTAGCATTTTACATAATTTTTTTAGTAGCTAGTAGAGCTAAAAAATACTATCATAGCCAACAAAAGATACCTTAAGGAGGCTTATTACACCACTTTTTGATGACGTGCTACACAAAAAAAATAAACTTTCATTGTTTCGAACGTTTTCCTCTGGAGACGAATTGTACGGTTACCTCTATAATATGACCCTGACCATAAGGATTACTTTTTAGCAGAAATAAAAGAAAACAACAGCCAACCTTCGCCAAACAAGTAATGTGCAATTTCTGACATGTCGAAGCAATGAGCTTTATCAATCAATGACGTGTTTGTATGGAAAAAAATCGAGTTAAAATCAGGCGCGGATGCATGATCTGGAGTTAGATGGGACGCCAAAGTTAGGCATTGGGTCTGGGGCCGCCTTGAGGCCCAGAGTGGGTCCAGGGCAAAGCCCTGGTGGGGGCCCAGAGGGCGAAGCCCCCGGAAACTCCTGGATTCAAAAGATTTTTTTAGGGTAAAAATGAGGTCTACCAAGTAGACATATTTGATTTACGATAACTTTGACAATTTTAGGGGGGGGGGGGGGGGGGGCGCCGGGTGCGCCCCCCTTAAATCCGCCACTGAAAATCTACAACCTTGTCGAAATTAAAAAAAAATTATTTACTTGCACAATATACTGTGTTGGTGATAATTTATATAATTTGCCTGATTTAAATATATACTATGGAAGTTTAAAACTTTGTTCTGAATTTGAGATGTAATGATCAAAAGATCTGGTGCCCCTCCCTCTTTTTAATTGTTTAAATCCATTTAACTTCTCCGAAACATTTTTTCCATTAAATATGTCAACAATTTGCATAATTAGTTCCAAATTATCCAAAAAGCGCCAATAAATTGATTAACATGAGTTTAGAACTTTGACCTGATTGGACACAGACTACCAATTATTTTTCTATACATTCCTTTATAATATAAAAAATAATTTAAAAAATTACACCGGATCAACTTACCTGAAACTTGGTACAGAGTAAGACCAATTCCAGTTAAAAAAAATTTCAAGCTCTCGGGAATATTAGTGGTCTGCAAGTCGTTTTAGGGCATCGAAAATAACCCCTACCCTGCTTTTTTCCCTTTCTCTTTGAGGAAAGGGTAAATATTGGCCTCTTTACACCCTGTCTACCACGCGCTTAAAAGCAAAATTTCCCATTATTATCGATTTTTAAATTTTTTCCAGACCCTCTCCCTTCCATTTATTCCCAAAAATAATCCCATTCCACTCCATAAACACCCCGAAGAATTTTTAAGAAAAAAACTCTATTTTTTAACTGGAACTACTTGCGGGGTAAATAGGGGTAAAATTAGTAGTCTGTAACCTGTTTACTTCTGAGTCTATAACATACGCTTTATTTGTTTTCACCGCCTAGAGAATTCCATACGGGAGATCACTCTCAATGACTATTTTTATAAGTGAAAAAACCTATTATCAAACTTTTTTCTCCGGAAACCCTGCGTTGCCAATACCTTAAACCTTTTTTTCTCCGGAAACCCTGCCTTACAAATGACCTTAAGGTAGGACTCTTGTCTGGTTTCTAAGCAGATGGAATATTAAAAGATATTGGCTTATATCTCTTATATATTTAAAAGTAAAAGATTTAAAAGATAATATTTTTCTTTTCTCATTACAATTGCACAACTTTAAATAGAAATAGTAATCTGAGATTGAAATCTAGCGGGGACTCTATTTTTGGCGGAATGATGACGTATGAAAATATCTTCTTTTCTGATTATTAAAATTATATGAATTTAGTTATAAACTTTACACAATCAAAGACTTGAAGAATTGTTCAAATGTTAGTTATATTGATAAAAAATTTTAATTTTAAAATATATGAAATAAAAAAGATTTCCCAAAAAACTACAATTATGTCAGCTTTTAAGAGCTTCCAATCTAAGTACAGATATGAGCCAAATATCTGTAAGAAGTGTTTTTTCGGTCATTTTTTTCTCTATATGACTTTTTTATCATATGTGAAATTAAGACAAATTTAAATATAGTACACATACAAAAATAACAAATATATCCTACAAAAATTAAGAAAAATAGAGAAAATTCGGATTAGTCAAAATCCATTTTTGTTAAACAGCTTGTGTCAATTTGGTAATATCATCTTATGGACCCTATATATGGTAATATTTTCTATGCAAAAAAAGACATTTCATCATTTGAGATGGAAGAATATTGGATGCAGTAATTTTTTTTTTATTTTACTGTCCAGAGAAAGGTAATGACCTTGACCTGACCTTGACGTCAATATAAAACGGTCAAAACTAATGTACATGTAACTCATACCGTCACTTAGACATATTGTCTTCTTGATTCTGTGAAAATTTCATTAATTTTTAAATACAGTTAAGTAGTTTTTTGTGAGAAGAATCCTACCTTAACGAGATTTTTTTACTCGTCTATATATTGAATCATAATCGAAAGCCACACATGACCTCAGTTTATACGGTCTCCACGTCTAATAGTGGGATCAGCTCCTTACTTCGCAACTAGAGCAGACGCTCTAACCACTGCGCCATTTTCCTTTGAAAGATCAATAAATTTGATTACATTAGCAATGATTGGCATTGTTTAAGATAATATAAGCCTTCCGGTCTTTCTAGGGTTTAGATTGTGCCTCCCATAAATTATTACGTAACACATCACACTGCATTTTAAGATAACGACACACTGTGCTTCCGTTTAACAGGTAAGAATTAAATATTTTTCTTTTAATTTCACAAATACGTCTACAGATGTGCATATAATCTAAACTGTATTATCTATCGTTAGTGAAAATATTTTTTTTATAATGCATAACCAATTTCTTTGTTAATTTCCTTCATCAATTAAAAGAGGTAAAATGCGGCAAAAAGCAAAGAAGAATAAAATTTCAAAAATACACATCAAATATATATAAGCGTTCGAAGATATTTTCCTTTTAAATTAATTTCTGTTTTAGAAAAAAGTATGTGGTCAGCTCCAAAGTAAGTAGCAAAATATAAATTTATTGTTATGGACATTTTTATTTTAAACAAAATCATTTTTTTATTTGATTATACTTGTACAAATCATCCTAAGTAAGATCGATTTATAAAAACCTTTTATTAAATTATTGAGTAACTATTAATAATTTGCGCATTGCTGAGAAATCTTGCTATCGTCATATTATTGTCGAGTCGTAATTTCATATGAATATGGAGACCGGAAGTCGGGAAACGCATTTTTTCGATTTATGATATAGGCCTTTCAACTAATTTTTCAAGTTGCACATGTGGTAAAAAACTTTGCATAGAAAGATTTATAGGTACATGATATTATCAAAAAAGATAATAACTTATGCATACATTTAATTACATCATTAAAAAGTTCAATTATTTATAATTGACTTTTCCGGTGTTGTGTTTAAGGATAGGTAACTCAGGCGTAAAAAATGAACAACTTAGTACCGATTTTTGAGTTATCGTTTACAGGAATGACATATAGGCTGCTTCGGAATTGGTATTGTTATGTACACAAAAGGGTTCCGTACATTGTTTTGTGTTGACCATGAGAAAAAGAATGCCTTCACTCTACCTGAAATAACAGGGTCAAATGAATGGGGAACAGACTGCATTCAAAATTCTTAACTCTTTTTGACGATTATTATGAAGAAGAAAAGTTAATGTCATGTTTTTTTGTGTGCGCGCTTTTTCGCTTCCTATATATATATATATATATATATATATATATATATATATATATATATATATATATATATATATTTTCAAGTATATGCAGCAATTGATCATCTCACTTGTGTTCCTTAGCACGAATGACCGAATATAGAAAATAATTAGGTTAGAACTAAGAAGGAGGGTAGATTTCACTTTTTATTTTAATTAAAACTTTTAATTATATGT
Organism: Saccostrea glomerata; assembly: GCA_003671525.1. Classification (NCBI taxonomy): domain Eukaryota; kingdom Metazoa; phylum Mollusca; class Bivalvia; order Ostreida; family Ostreidae; genus Saccostrea; species Saccostrea glomerata. The sequence continues at coordinate 63,998 of PRKT01001105.1, forward strand.
AGTGAAATGGTGACCGCAACTATACAGTAAATAAGTTTAACATTGGTGCTAAATTTTAAAACCACTGGATTCTACTGAGAGCTAAGAAACACTCGGGAAATGCTAAAAACTGCCTTGCATGTAAACAGTTAGATACCCCGAGCCTGCTCTCTTTATATATAATATGAAAGAAATTCAGCCACACATTTTTTGTCCACATAGTCTGAAATATGGCCTATGAGACCCCTGTAAGGAGATCGTGAAATCAGACACTCGGCTTAAGAATGAGCCTTATTTTAGAATTATCAATTCATCTATTTCAAATTTGTTTTATAATTTCTATAAAAACTAGTGCTAATTGTATTTACAGGGACCGTTACAGATGTTCCCCAAACGCTCCCCAAATCCCTTTCTGTGCCTAATTTCTGTAAGACATTTTTAAAAATATGATCAGTATCGAAGGATTTCATTAAAGAATTATAAAGGCTACAGTGCTATCAACTTTATGTCATTTAATACAGTGTACGCGCACGCATGTGCATGCACATGAAAAATGATAATGGCATTTTGTCTTAACAACTGAAATATCTAAATATCGTGAGGATAAATAAAAAAGTCTTTACATTTTACTGTTTTCCAAATATATTGGCCATTCTTTAGGACGACATAATTATAAGAAACAGAGTAAAAACCATATTTTCCCCAACTTCGTTTGAGAAACGTAATAACCTTTTGTTACTTTAACTCAGTATATCATATTGATACTGGACCATTTGAGTAAAATATTAAGTACATGTAAAAATAGAACATACATAGCGTCAGAATTAAAAATTCACAAAAAAGTCATGTGAAATATCCCAAACTTTATGTTCTCTTAAGAAAAAAAATATTATTCACTCTCTGCAAAAAATTAACATGCAGAATGATTAAAATAGGCCCCAGAATAAAATGTGTAAAAATAAAGAAAATTGAACCAGTGGTTTAAGATATTTTGGCGATTAAAAAATTTCAATGGCCAAAAAAGTAAAAGATTCAGTAGATGACGTCAAAGTATTTGACCTTTTACCTCTCGATATGACCTTGATCTTTATAGTGCATAAAAATGGAGACTCCTTATATATGTTTCCAAATATCAGCCCTCTACTATTGATGGAACAAAAGTTACACTGCATTTTATAACAGACTGTTACATGCTTGTTTATTGCATTTAGATAGCATCAACACATTCTGGCAAGAGTGCCTCTTCCAAAATTGTGAATTTCATGGAAACAGGTTCAGGGGTTCTGGTGTCTGGGCGAAGCACTATTGATTATATAGTGAAAATACATTAAATCTTTGAAAATCTTGGCTCCCGGGTATTACAAAAATGATCCAAGTAGATATATTTATGATGAAGAAAATTGCGTCTAGCAAAATGGTTAATTTCATGCCCCCTGGGTCAGGGGTATCGAGGGGGCGGGTGGGGGAGGTACATAGTCTGAAAATAAATTAATGTTTTGAAATCTTCTCTTTGGTATTAATCATTTCTGATGAAATAAAATTTATGATAACATTTCCAGAATTTTAATATTGGCCCGAGGGTTAGTGGTTCCTTTGGGGTGAGGTGCACATCTGGCCATAAAGTGGATGTGCATTTTCACTTTGTTACTCTGATCTACCTCTGGGTATTGAATAACTAGAGTAAGTGTATATAATTATGATAAGCAATGCTGCCTCTTTCAAAATTGTGAATTTCATGGCCTCTGGTTTAAAACACGAACCAAATTCAGTTGGAAGGTTGTTACATGGTACTGAGGTGATCTATAATCCCCGTGGACTTCTTGTAAAAATTTCCGCAAAGCTTTCTGTTCAGTCGAAATGAAATTTTGTTTTTGAAACACTTAAAAGTTAAGGAAGGGGGTGTTGCAATGGATATTGATACTGAACAAAGAACCACTTCTCAAATGAAAAAAAGTACAAATAGTAACACACATATTAAAGAACTTTGAAATGTTTGTAGTTTGACTCTTAATTTTAGCATAATTTATATTGAATCAAGGTCAGCATAGAATGTAGCAAAGTCTTAAAAATTCATTTACTATAGATCATATTTCAAACACTGTCTTGGAAACCATGGGGAAACAAATTTAAAGATCTTGAGAGACTTCGAATCAAGCCAATAAAGGAAAGAAAATTAACCACAAACAGTGCAAGAAGTATTGGTTGAAAATGTCGACATTTAAACTTGGAAACGAAATCAAAATAGAAATTGACCTTGTCCTCTTGATATCAAATCACAGGAAGTAGATTTGTATAATTGTAGAGAATGTTCACTTTCTGATATAACGGCAGAACTACTAAGTAAAAAAAGACGTACAGCATGTTTAAACAAACATAATTACAGGCCGTAGAATTGTTGCCAAGAAGACTGTTATAAAAGAGGTAAATCGTTAAAGGAAGTGGATGATTTTTATTTTAGATGAGAGTGAAATTATAATGAGATATGATGAAAGAATTAGGATTTGAAGGGGGAAAAGGACGAGGGATGGAGACCTGACAACAGTGCTACATTTAACTCCAGAAACGACATAGTCATGATTTTTACTACAATTTCTAATTAAAATTTCAAATAAAATATAACTATCAGTATTTCCCGGTGGGAATTTCCAGCAGTATCTCATAATCTCACGTTGAACTCACATGCTTATTTATATTCAAAAATATAAAGTCTCAAATATCAAGAGTCCCAAAGGAGAATGGTGGGATATTTTGTCCAAAGTACTATCCCACCATTCTCCATTGGAAAAAGAAAGCTCAGATGGTAATTTTTCTCCCATTAGGCCATTCCAAGTTTTTTCTTTGTTTAACGTTCGCGTGCACCTTGGTTTTTGACACCACATGTCAGAAAAAAAGAAAACAGAATCAGGAGTTCGAAAATTAATTACCCAGGTCAAAATTTGTGATTTCCGGCATTACATGTATATCTAAATATTTGTATAATATTCCATTAGTGGAATAATTTCAATACTTAAATATTTTGATTTTGCTTAAGAAAATAAAAACTTTCTTTATGAAAAATAGATAAATGAAGTCATATCTTTTGAATTACCTCATTCTTTTTACTATTAAATACCGGTATGTGTTTTATTTTTATGACTAGTGTGTTTTTTGCGAATAGGTAGCAAGGTTTTTGAAAGATAGGTGGACTCTAAACAGAGAAAAAACTTGGAATGGCCTTGGAATATTTTTCCATGAAATTGAAACTCCATGATAGATCCCCCGAACACAAATCAGAGGGATATTTTCTCCTACATACTATCAAGCATAGGATTTATCCCATATATTTTACTGTATTGGATATTTTCTCCCATCAGTACTGATCAAAATTGATAGATCTGAAAAACATTTAGAACTCAGATAAACTGTCAACTCTATTTTCTGATAAATTGCACCTATTAATGGAAAGTGCACACAAACACACACACACAAACGTAGAAAACTACAAAAAGGCAATAGCTTTTTACATGTTTTAGGCATACCTCGCCTTTAGGCAAATGTCACCCTTGTCCTCCGAGCTCCTTTTGTTTGTGGACCATTCAGATAATATATTTATCTTCCAAGTTTGGTTTTCATATTGCCCCTCAATTTTTTAATACATGATTTGAACATGGATCTGAAAGATTTAATCCATTTTGCAAAAGTAACGCCTTCTTTTCATATCTGTCCCATTGCTTGGCGTAATCTTCAACAGAATCCATTATATTTATGAAATCTCGATGTCAATTGAACGATCGGGGTTTAGATCCCTATCTTTAAGACTTTTGAAAAATAAGTTAACTAAGGTCCCCATTAATATTATTAATTATTATACTTCTGTTAAAATGTTTCCTATATAAAGTTCAGAAGGTAAAATAACTATCCTTTATAGTCTACGCATAGCAAAACTATACCCCGAGGTATAGTTTTTGCTATCCACCAACGGAAAATTTTCATGATATTGTTGCCGCCAATTTTGATTTCCAGCGATAAATTTTAAACTGATGATGTCATAATGACTTCAGTAGCATTGCGACGTCATCAGGATTTCAGATTATTTTTGCAGAATTATCTTTCTCCAAAGAAATTCAAACATCAGAAATTAAATTATACATCAGTATAATAAAACGCTTATCCACTGGTTGTGAGTGGGATAGCTCTTTTATCAAACCCTTGACAGGAACTATTCCCCTCGGGCAAGCCCTCGGAGAATAGTTCTTTGTCGCGGGTTTGATAAAAGAGCTATCCCACTCACAACCAGTGGATAAGTGTATACTATATTTACGTACCTTGCAATAACTTGGGCAGCAGGACAAAGTTAAAGGGTGATGAACATGATGGAGGATTATATTTCAGATCTTCGATATCCAGGCCCTGTAAAGTTTTGTTGTAATGTAAAAGTTTGAAAGCAATATATAGTTGATTTATATTCATCGGAAATACAAGGTGTATTTAGTCATCGGAAATACAAGGTGTTGTCTTTAACTTGCAGTATGGTGGAATGCAAGTCTGGACCCTTTTGTGATAAAGAATTACTTAATATATAAACCGGATCAATTCCTTTGTTGGCTTATTGAAGTCAATGCTGCATTTTCTTCAGTATAACGTGAGGGGTTAAAAAGCCTGTGATTTGCAATATCTATCAGCACAGATCGCTTTTTGTCAAAATTTGTTGAATTTGATTGAGCAGTTGCAAAGAAGAAGCTGAAAATGTTCTTATGTTAGCACAATACTGACGACGACGGACGAAAACGGATAGCAATTATAGGTCATCTGAGTGACTCAGGTGAGAAAAAAATGGACTTTCCTTGACCTTTCAAGAAAACTTTTTAAACGTTTCAAAGGGACAGAGCAAAGTTTGGAGTGTAAATATAATGTAGACCTAACTGTTGATTTACATATTAAGGTACATGTAGAAATGAATAAAAAGAGACATCGTGTATTGCAAGTTTATTGAAAGACCGATGTCCTTGACTACGCTTACGTCTCTGGGTATGGTTAAAACAACAGACTGCATAAATTATATAGATATAAGTGGCAGATTCTGACAAAATAATACCTTAATTATCCCCTCGCGCAACTTGTTGCGGAGGGGATATAGCATCGCGAATGTGTGTGAGTGTTAATGTGTCCGTTACAGCTTGTGGGCAAGATTTACAGTGAACCTTTGCATTAGCCTCTCTCAGTCTTTACATATATACTTGTGTGGCATTATAAAAGGACGAAGCCTATTCATTTTCAAATTGATTGATGAAATTTTTCTTAAAATATACTGTTTTTACTACCTTCTTACCCTGAAATTTTATGTACGACTTGACAATGATCACTCCGCTAATTCGGGTTTCCTCAAAGAACTGAACTTTTATGTACGACTTGACAAATATCATCTCCGTTTAAACAACCTGGTAAATTCTGATCGCTTCGATAGACTCGCTCAGTAAATTTACTTCGTATTTCATTTTTGCATTTTCATATTATTGTGCGTATTTAGTGACGGTCTGTATGAATTATCATGTCATCTCGGACGTCGAGTAATTGAAATTAATGAACGTCGCAGTTTCATTACCAGATTCCAAAAAGTGTCTTGGAATTTGGGGTGAACGTTATTCCTTAGTTAGAATAATCTAACTGTGTCTCGGGAAAGGCCACAGGGTCCGTAGGACATTTATCAATTTAACAATAGAACAGTCTATCTAGTTATTCCTGAAAGCTGTAAATACAATTCACAAGTTCAATTGACCTCTCTATGTACATTGTTATTTTTCATTACGAAAAAATATAGTTTCTGTGGGTATTCTCAAATTTCATGCATATTGCCTGGAACTGTAAGATATACTTAGGTAGGTAAATTACTGAAACTTAAACATGTAGCATACGTGATGTGTTTCTGTTAGGTATAAGGGAAACTGCCCAATTACGAATGAATGGTATGCCTCCCCACTAAAATGTTATGCAATTTGATTTTTTGTTAAAAACGATCCCCACACCCCTGATAATTTTGTTTAAAAAAAATAATAAGTGCTAAAACATTTATTTGTCATCATCTTATTTTAAACTTAACTACCCTAAATTAGATATCCATGTTATACCCCCCATTACCAAGACGCTCATATACTAGTATGCACTTTGCATTTTTATGAACAAGAGGCCCATGGGCCACATCGCTCACCTGAGCACTGTGACTAGGAAAAAATAGAAATTGGTTAATTATTGAAAAAGTTCAAATCAAAAAGTAGTCCCATGACAAATCATGGCTTTGCTTTTCTTGAGAAGAAGATTTCTAAAGAAGTTTCCTATATATTTCTATGTTAAACTTTGTTTGGCCATTTTGGCTCTGCCCTACCCCAGGGGGTCACGATTTGACGAATATGAATCTACACAACCTGAGGATGCTTCCATAGAAATATAATCAATTATGGCTTTACTATTCTTCAGAAAATGTTTAAAGAATTTTCCTACATGTATACATGTATATTTCTATGTACAACTTGTGGCCCAATCCTACCCCCGGGGGCCATGATTTGAACAAAATTGAATCTACACTACCACAGGATGCTACCATATAAGTTTCATCTTTCCCGACACAGTGGTTCTTGAGAAGAAGATTTTTTAAAGAATTTTCCTATATATTTCTATGTAAAACTTTGGTCGGCCATTGTGGCCCCGCCCTACCCCCGGGGGTCATGTTTTGAACAAAATGGAATCTACATTACCTGAGGATGTTTCCATATAAGTTTCATCTTTCCTGGCACAGTGGTTCTTGAGAAGATTTTTAAAACAAGCTACCAAATTTTTATTTAATTCCCAATTATCTCCCCTTGAATTTGAACTTGAATCCCCTTCACAAATGGATGCTTTGTGGCAAGTTTGGTTGAAATTGGCCCAGCGGTTCTTGAGAATAAGTCGAAAATGTGAAAAGTTTACAGACAGACGGACTACAGACAAAATGTGATCAGAAAAGCTCACTTGAGCCTTCGGCTCAGGTGAGCTCAAAATGGTAAATGTTATTCATTCAGATGAAGATTAACTGGTAAATGTTATTCATTCAATGCGACCTTCTTTACGATAAAACTTAATTATACATTGCAATTATACGCTTTTTATAGGAATTAATCATTTTGTATTTTTTTTTTTTACAGATTTTGGCAGGTAAAAATTTCCATCCTTATGTTTGTTCTTTTACTGTGTATAGGACTGGCATTCATCATTTTCCAATTTATGTATCAAGACATGGATCTCGAAGGACGTCCTATGAGCACTCCACAAAACTGCCCTTTAACAAACAAAACAGAGTGGAGAATATTGTGGTACAAAATTCCATCCTATTTAGTTAGTGTGCTGAATTATACAAAACTTAAAACGCACAAAAAGCACCCAAACTGGATCTTTACACATGACATTAAAGATTTATCTAAGAGTGATGTTGTGATATTTACACATTTTACTATGGGTGATGTGCCACCAAATAAGACCAAGTGTCAAATGTGGGTTTTTCAGACAATGGAAGCTCCTAAATTCACGAATAAACACTACCAAAAATGGAAAAATAGTCTAGATTGGTTGATGTCTTATCGCAGAGATTCAGACATATATCGACCTTATGGAATACTTAAGAAACGGTCCTCCCTTTTGGTGAAGAATTATACGGAGGTATTTCAGAAGAAGAAATATTTTGGGGTGTGGATGTCAGGACATTGTCCAGTACCGTCTCGTCGTAAAGATTACATACTTGATTTAAAGAAATATATACAGGTTGATATGTTTGGTTCTTGTGGAAGTGCTGTTTGTCTTACTCGAAGTGCAGGACTAAATGAATGCTTGCGAAATTTTTCTCGTGACTATAAATTTTATTTTGCCTTTGAAAATAACATTTGTAAAGACTACACGACAGAAAAATTATTTAATGTATTTTTGGGTAATTTAGATGTTATACCTGTAATAAATGGACCAAAAAATGCAGCGGGATACATACCTAATGGAACATTTATAAATGCTCTAGATTTTCATTCACCTAAGGATTTAGCGGAAAAACTAAAGAAAATTAGCTCAAACGAAACACTTTTTACAAATTACATTAGAGAAAAAGACAAATACATAGAAATTGGTTTAAATGAAATATTTTTACAATCAATGCACCAGATAGTTGACAAGATTAATCGAACTAACGGAAATATTGTAAGACGCAAGGAAAGCTTACAAGAGCGTTTCTTTGCAAGTGATGAAGACTGCTAATATTTCATTTACTTTTTTGACTATAAAAGGTAAATTAATTATTTAACGTTTTGTTCTTAGGTTATGTTGTTAATATGAAGATTATAAATAAAGGGCATCACATATGAGAAATTTCCAGCTTAGAGCGCCAGGAGCTCGGACTCTGTACTTCGATATATAAGGGGACGTATAAAACGTCTTTGAAAAGGATTGTAAAGCTATATACTAAGTATGGCGTATCTGAACTAAAAAAGTAAAACACGAGATTAAACTAAGATTAAAATAATATTTGCTTCTAAATTCAAAATATAAATCACTGATTTTGAACCAAAATATCATTCCCATGTTTTTTTTAAATGTAGGTTAAATTGACTTTAAACTGTGTTTGAAATGATATTTTTGTCCGAGTCGGAAATAAAGCTATTGTTTTAAATCTCGAATTCCTAAGTAACGCTATTGATTTGAATTGTCTTATTTACAGGAAAGTCCTTTATATACTATATATCTTTATATAAAAGTAACAAAACAAAGAGAAAGGTCATTTTAATTTTAGTCAGTCTGAACTTATGAAAAATACGCCATATATGACTATATTTCCATTTCTAATTTTTTTCTCTGTGATAACTCTTTGAAAATTGTCGGAGTTTATTTCTTGATAATTCTGCCGGAATGTAAATTAGGCAGGTCGATAGGTCAGGAGCTAAGGAGGCAGTATTGTTGATGCCCTGGCATACTCTCAAAACTAGACAGTGATTCCTTAAGTAAATGCTAGATATTACATTGCTTTATCTAGGAAACAGTGTTTTTGTTGTTTGTAAATAAAGCAAATTTTGACACGGCCCCTAAAAATTTTGAAACAACTGTCAGAGTCAGTGCGCGAGTACGGTCTCGAGATCGCGAAATCTGGAAATGTCTATTAAAAGCATATACATTATGTATTCAACTATGCATTAATTAAAATAATTATACATAATTCATTGTACTTGTCATTACATATTTTCTGAAAGTGAATCTGGTGAAAGCATGACTTTTATAAATTGAATTTTTTTAATTTAAAAAAAATGGTTCCTCTTAATCCTTTTTCGCAGTATAGTAAAATAAGGGTGATGTTGTAGTCCACCTACAACACTCAATGAACAAGAATTGTGAGGTTGTAAAATTAACCTTTTTTAAGCTCTCAGGTCAGAAGAGCTTATGTGATAGTAAGGTGTCTGTAAACAATTTTTCAAAATGCTACTCCTCCTACGGTTTCGTTCTGATTTCAATCTAACTTAGCACACAAGTAAACTACACAAGATACAAAGTTTAGTGCATCAGTTTTTGCTTCCGATGAACGGTGTTGCCATCCATATGGTTACTACAATATAGAATTTTTCAAAGAAGTTTCTTTTAAACGCTCCTCCAGTTTAGTTAATACCACATTCATACGACATGATTTGCATACCTCAGTATATTTTACTCATATGTAAATTTACTTACATGTGCAATTTTTGTCGTACTGAACTGATTTGCTCACATGTAAATTTTGCACAGTTGAGTAAATTTACATCTGGTCAGGACTAGGTGCAAATTAACTTTTGCATACATGTTGTCGCAAATTATTAGTTCTTGTGTGTAAATTTTGTCGTATTAACACGCAGCAAATTTACTTATGTATGCATCTTGTTTCGTTTATTGCATAAATCCCCATTTTAAGTGTTGTTTCGGTTGTTTATGCATTGTAAAGTGTATAATATCAGTCTGTTAACATGGCGGATAGAAAGCAAAAGAAAAAAAAACAGATTTTTTTAATGGCCATCTTTTCTGTACTTCAAGGACAGCTGAAAGAAAATTGATTTTTACTCAAGCCCTAGAGGGGCTTGAGTTATCTAAAACGATGCTAGGCCATCGAATTACTCAGTTTAAAATTACAAAAATATATTACTTTTGTAGATAAAAATATTTCTAGAAACAAAAATGAAGCTTATCTTGAAAACGTCTGTATATTCAAAGATATTAAGTGTTAGATAGCAGATTATTTTCTATGGCGAATGAACAATGAGTGAAGCGTCGCAGCCGCAACAGTTTCTATACAGAGATTTCACGCTTTCCTTTGCGTATGAATCTCAGGTAACTTTTTACTGTCGCCAACAAAGCATCCTTGGACGAGTCCACTGCAAACTCTGAAAGGTGACTTAGGTTACCCCATCGTTAACAAATTCTACAATGCATGGCCAGAAAATGTATGGCTTGTTACAACGCACTTTAAAAAATTACGCACTTTGAAAAAAATTTTCAAAGTGCGTTAAGCTTTGGGACCAGGTTAACGCACTTGTGAAAAAATTTTTCAAAGTGCGTTGAATTTGGGACCAAATCAACGCACTTTGAAAATTTTTTTCAAAGTGCGTTAAAACTGTACATCATAATTTTACACCATGTACACATTTAACGCACTTTGAAAAAATTTTCATGAAACAAAAGGAATTAGACTTATATTTTTGAAATAGACAACAGTATTATCCCCTCGCAACGTATGATTGGATAGAGTGATGCGATTATGTGTGTTATTACTTTATGTGTATATTAGTTTTTTCTGTGTGGAATTTACGTAATTTGTATCGGGATCGATGTCAAATGATTTACTGAACATGCTTTTTTGGGAAGGAATGCTCCGCTTTGCGGTGTCCTTACTTTGATATGTTTCTTTCTAAAAACTGATGGATTGAAGAAAACCAAGAAACGGAAAACGAAGAAAAGACTGGCTGAATTAAGGTCTATCAGCTCAACTCTTTATCATTCCCACCCAGATATATCTATTTCTATAACTCGTTACCTTAAGTGTCAATTATATTTGAAAAAAAGAGCATTCTAAACACAGTATAAGCACTGTACAAGGAAGTCTGTAGTAAATCGAAATTTTGTTCTTTTAAATCTCAAAGTCTATTTATGTTCATTTTCAGGAAAATCAGAATATTAATTACTAGATGTAAATTCCTTATTTTTCGTGAGTGATTTTTTTATCGCGAACTGGCTCTCAAACGTCAAATCGCTAGAATTATAATTCGCAAATGAACGGTTAATGAACAGATTTTACATAGATTTAAGCATCAGAAAAATAAAAGCGAGTAATATTTTTTTCGCGAGTGATGCTTCTTGCGAAATTACGCAGAAATTAATTCCTCGCTTATATTAAGGAATCTACAGTACCTGTCTGCTTTTCGTTGTTAATTTGACACCATATTATTTAGTTATTTCTCTTTGGTATCCCAAATAAGTAAGGTTTTATGAAAATTCATATAAATATCTATAAATCTTTTTAGAATCATTCCAATATGTTAACCTTTGAGAATTGACTAAGAGATGGGCGGAAGAACAATACTATCGTTCGTAGTTCTTTACGACATTGAATGTTGACCTTTTGACCCCAAATTCAAAAGGGGTCTTCCTAAGGCCACAGGGATTCTGTTATGTTAAATTTCATTGCAAATGTTCAAAGGTTGGCGAGGTATCGCGTGGAAACGAAAGCGTTACAGAAAGACGGATGGACGGACAGCTAGACGGACGGACTGACAGATAGACCCAAATTAATATCTCCCACTTTTCAAGCGGGGGACAAAAAGTATCAAATAGGTTCAAATGATAATTTATCATACCTAAGATTTGTAGGAATATTGACTAAGACATGCAGAATTTTTTTTTTCAAAGTGCGTTAATATGGTCGATATTAACGCACTTTGAAAAAAAAATTATTTTTTCAAAGTGCGTTAACCTGGTCCCAAAATTTAACGCACTTTGAAAAAATTTTTCAAAGTGCGTTGCCACATTGGCTGTAGCCGCCATCTGAAATTGCTTTTCACGGGCCTGCAAATGATGTGTACTTTGAGAGACAGTAAAATAAAAGCACAAAATCAATGTTGAATTCTCGTATTAAGCTTTGGTACCGGAACTTATGTAACTTCTTTTGGTTCGTACGAAATATGCATTGGACATGCCGCTCAGATAGATGAACACCATCGTCTCAAGCCACGGTCCGGAGTAGGAGAGGATCATACATTTTGTCCGTGGTTTGCAACGATGGATGAACCCGTAGTCACGTGGATTTTTTGGAGCCCGGAGCCCCCCCCCCCCCCTTCCACTTTAAAAAAAACCTTTTCTACAGGCTTTTAGCAAGCCATCTTAATTGATGTATATATTGAATGAGATGAACGTCATTAAGCAAAAAATACAAAAACGTATATATAGTTTGAAGTACATGTATACGAAATGGCTACATAAAAAATATTTCATTAAGAAACGGAAACGTTACTATGCTCTATAAAATATTCCTGAAAGTGTGTCACGTAAATTCATCTTAAAAAGTAGTACGATTAATTTAGGGAATAACTATCTTCTAATTTGGTATTTGCGACCGTTAATGCTGATTTAACGGTCGCAAACTGAGTTTTACCGGCGACGCGTAAGCGGAGCCGGTAAAACGGATGTTTACGACCGTTAAATCAGCATTAACGGTCGCAAATACCAAATTAAAAGTATAGTTATTCCCATTCTAATGCAATCCATGCATGCTGTTTGTTGTTTACGTCTTATTTTGATGAATTTTGTTACAAGAAATACGTCACGGAGCATTGTGTTTTTGCGTCGCTCTATTATGACGTCACAATGAAAAAGCTTTCACGCTCGTTAATGCTCGTTTTACTGCTTCAAACATCAGTCATTAGCCAATCAAAAAGTGTTTTACAGAACAATTGCATTAGAATAGTGTTTTTTTTTTCTAATAAAATCCAATATATGAATGTTGTTTCATGTATACAGTCATGTAGTTTATTCAACAGAGGATTGAACTCAATAGGCCTCATCTTATACGATTTTAGGATAAATTAATGAAACTTCCTAATTGACTTCCTACAGCTTGAGTATTTCTGACGTTTTGTCAGCATATACTTGTTGATAAGGGTACTGCTTTAAAGACTTCAAAGGATACGCTGGGTTGTACTAGCATATAGTCCTTTCAACAAATGGCTTTTTCAACTCTGAAAACAAGGATCCAATATCTCCAGTCTCCCCTGAGATAAATTTGAATTTGCAAAAACGTGTGCATCTTGCACCCTTTCTGGCAAAACTATGATTATGCCTTAAAATTATATATGAAAATATAGTGTGGTCGCGCAAACATGTGCCCTACATGATTGATAAGTAGTCCCCTTCCTATTCAAGTAGTCTTCATGGGAATGCTCCGGAGCTGTGATAGGAATATGCATTACATTCATTACAGATTGACTTTCTTCTACCTTTCTTTGTACATGTATTTAAACCAAGGCAAGCTACTGACATATAAATTGATGTTACAGGTATTTCAACAACACTGTTGAAAATAAGCATTTTTAAGTATTCCATGATTCATGTGGATTCGTATTTATTTCCTATTCACATATTTGTTTTGTTTGATTTTTTTTAAATCGATTGCCCATTTCATTCTCCTTGAGAATACATGTAATATATATTCAAGCAGATCCATGTACTTCATAATAAACTCGCAAACTTAATGTACTGTAGATTTCAAAATACCTAAAATATGTCCAGTCGTCCTTTATTCTGCTGAAGACGCCAACCAGTAGTCAGCAATCTTTTTCTTTACACCCACCGGATCTTCTATATTTAGTCTTTAGGACCGAGGCTAAAGCATTTTCCAACTTTAAACAATGATCTTAATCAATTTTCCTATTTTCGTATGTAACTTTTTACTATTTACTAAAAGTTATTAAGTTTGCTTTTATCCGTATCAAAAAATAGAGGTACTGTGAGCAATGGGCTCACTAAATGATACCCCCCGTCTTCCATATGTATAAAATTGAAATGTTCATGTTTTGCTAACGTAAACCTAAAATATGTACATGTATATGTAATAAAGATTCTGTGAAATTTTTATCAAATTTCATTCAGTGGTATTAGAGGAGTTGCGGATAAGCGATTGGTACCCCGAAGCGTAACAGACGGACGAACGGACAGTCGCACATACTGATTACTATATATCCTCCCACTTTTCTAGCGGGGGTATATAATAAATGGATCGGATTTCCCCCTACTTACTTTGAGGAACATTCAAAAGTTAGTCTTATACCCAAATATTAATAAAATAACCATTTTCTCTAAAAATCTACAATTCTGAATCTGTAGATCTCCTTATTCTATATGAAAATACAAGGGTTTACTTACAGTACATAAATCTCGTCTGAACGCATAGCAAATTAACTTTTACTTACGTGTGTATATTTACTCATTTGTAAATTTGCACACATAAGCAAATTTTCGTCGTATGAATGGGGTATTGGCACACAAGTAGACTACACTAATACCCCATTCACACGTCATGATTTGCACACCTCCGTATATTTCACACACAAGTAAGTTTACTCACATGTGCATTTTTTGTCGTATGAACTGATTTACGCATATGCAAATTCTGCACAGTTGAGTAAATTTACACTTGGTCAAGACATTCATACGATGAAAATTTGCTTATGTGTGCAAATTCACATATAAGTAAATTTACACACGTAAGTAAAAGTTAATTTGCTATGCGTTCAGGCGAAGTTTATGTACTGTTAGTAAATCCTCATATTTTCATATGAAAAAAGGAGATGGACAGATTAAACATTGTCAATTTTTATAGAAAAAGTGTATTTTTTCTTAATGTTTGGGTAAAAATCTAACTTTTGAATGTTCCTTAAAGACTATATAGGGTGGAAATCCGATCCACAAATTTATATATTGGTACGAAAGAAAAGGAAGTAATTGTTTTAAGGACAAAGAATGGTAGAAGAAATTACACACAAAGAAGAAAAAATTATAAATTTTTTTATTTACTGTAAGAGCCGTAGGATGTAAAGAAAAAGATGACTGTTGCCATCTACTGATTGACGTCCCCAGCAGAAATAGGACTATTGGAATCTTTAAGGTGTTGGGAAATCTACGGTACATCAAGTCTGTGGGGCCATTATAAAATGTCCTCTTGAATATTATACATGAAGGATATGGAAATAACGAACAATATTCAATATAAAATGTCCATAAAACAATGCAAAAAAGGAGCAGAGCAAACAAGGACCTCCAAAACATCAGAGATGGGATCAGATGCCATGGAGGAGTTAGCATCCCTTGCCGACTAGTCACACCCGCCGTGTGCTCATTGTCATGATCGAGAAATGACGGAAATATCCATCATCAATTCAGTGATAATGTGTACACAGTTTACTAACAATTAGAGTGAAGAATAACGAACAGTATAAAATCTCAAAGTCCATAAAACAATACAAAAAAAAGAGCAGAGCAATCATGGACCCCCGAAACATCAGAGGTGGGATCAGGTACCATGGAGGAGTGAGCATCCCTTGCCGACCGGTCATGTGAAAATGTCAGTCATGTAAAGGATGAAGAAAACTAATAATGATCGATCTCAAACAATCTTTGAACAATACAAATATATGAAAAGGATATTAACATGAACCCCTGGACATTATGGGTTTATGTGCCAAAAAGGATACTTACAAATGCTTACTTTCAACGAGTTTATTGAAATTCCTGTATCATTAACTTATATATGAGTAGCTTGCCTAGATTTAAAACAGAAAAGGGTAGAAGAAAGACATCAAGAGCTAAACGGTAATTAGGCTCGAGCAATTGATGGAATGCATGTTCCTATCATAGCTTCGGAGCATTCCAGAGGATACAAATTGCAAAGTAAGGGTACTGCTAACATGTATTGATCCCACAGGGCACTTGTTAGCGACCACAACTATTATTATCTTTAAAGATATAAACAAAAGTTTGGCAGAAAGGGTGCAAGATGCCCTCGTTTTTGCAAATTCGAAAATTTATCTCGGAGGAGATAATGACTCATTGTTTAGAATTTTGTCTTGTAGCCACCATGTTTAACAACTTTTATTCTACTCACCAATGCATACACAACCGAAACAACACTTAAAATGGAGATTTATGCAATAAACAAAACAAAATACATACATAAGTAAATTTGCTGCGTGTTCATACGACAAAATTTACACATATGGACTAATAATTTGCTACAAAAGGTATGCAAAAGTTAATTTGCACCTAGTCCTGACCAGGTGTAAATTTGCTCCACTGTGCAGAATTTGCATATGAGTAAATCCGTTCATACGACAAAAATTGCACACGAGAGTAAATTTACTTATGTGTAAAATATACTGAGGTATGTAAATCATGTCGTATGAATGGGTTATAAGTTCAAATTACTTTTTGCATACACGTTGTAGCAAATTATTAGTTCATGTTTGTAAAGAACTGCGAACAATAGTTTTGTTCTCCCGCCTACCTCCAAGTCAATTTTCAAAAGTTAACATACTCGATTGAGTTTTAATATTTTTTATAGGTAATTATATGGATTTTCATTAAACATTACTTATTTGGGAAAACAAAGATAGATAACTCTAAAATTTTGGTAAAACTTGTGTTTTTCACTATAGAAATCAAATAATATGAATAATATAATAAAAAATATTTTTAAAACATCTCCCCCCCCCCTTGTCACAAAAATCCTTTTTACAGGTAATTTGGAATGTTATTTCACAAATTCATACGAAAGCTTTTAGTGTGACACGGGGGGGGGGGCATAATTATGTTTATTAACAAAAAAGATAAAAATGCTTATTTTCTACCAATATCAAAGCGAATTACATCTGAAATATTATATTTTATTGATGTATTTATGTTTTATTTATTTGTCTAAAACATTAGAAAAGATATAAGGAACATTTAATCATTTCCGAGACTATTTCAAAATATGGTGATGCTTGATACTCCGATTTTAGTGGAAAATATCGTCTACCCCTCTTTTTTCAAGAGCTGGAATTATGGATAATTTACTGTTTAGCGCAGGTATTAAGACAATTATTCAATTACCATTGAACTGTTCTTTGTATTAAACAAAGATTTTATGGCCAAATTGCTATTTATATTGAATTAAATGGTTCCAAAATGTAGACGGGAATCGAGAGAGCGTGCGTATTTCTTTTGTTGTATGAACACGAAGTAAATTTACATATGTATGTATTTTGTTTTGATTTGCATGAATCTCCATTTTAAGTGTTGTTTCGGTTGAGTATGCATTGTTGCGTAAAGTATCAGTTGGTAAACATGGTGGCTAGAAGGCAAAACTCTAAACAAGGAGCCATTATCTCCTCCGAGATAAATTTAAGAATTTGTCAAAATGAGGGCATCTTGCACCTTTTCTGGCAAACCTAATTTTATGTCTCTAAATATAGAGCTGTGGTCGCAAATAAGGGACCTATAGGATCAATATTAAGTAGTGTCCTTACTATACAAGTTGACTCCTTTGGAAGCTCCGGAGCGATGATAGGATATGATACTACTCCAACAGTTTTGGTCTGATATCAATATGACTTGGCACACAAGTAGACTACACTAAGATACATAAATCTGTTTATGGGTTTTTGAATTCGATGAACGATGTTGCCTTGGTTACTAAAAATAGAAATTTCTGTGAAATTGTTTCAAAATGCTACTCCTCCTACAGTTTTGGTCCGATATCAATCTAAATTGGCACACAAGTGACAAGTAGACTACACTAAGATACATAATTCTGTGTTTCAGTTTTTGATTTCGATGAACGGTGTTGCCGTGGTTACTAAAAACAGAAATTCCTGTGAAATTGTTTCAAAATGCTACTCCTCCTACAGGTTTGGTCTGACATAACTTGGCACACAAGTAGACTACACTAAGATACACAATTCTATTTTTTGATTTCGATGACACATTGCCTTGTTTACTGAAGATAGAAATTTCTGTAAAATACTATCAAAATGCTACCTCAGATACAGTTTTAGTCTGATTATAATATAATATGGCATGCAAGTAGACTACACTAAGAACATAAAGAGACTTAATCAAGGATCATCATTCTATTTATTGCTGTTGTAAAGTTTCAATTCCCAACTGCTACTTTCAATGATCTATCAAATTATCTGTCAAATTCTAAAAGTTTTGTATTAAAATTAAACAATGCATGATTCATCTATGTCCATTCATTGCCTAATGTATGCTGATGACATGGTACTTCTCTCCCCAACTGCTGAAGGTCTACCAGAAAAACTCGATATACTAAGTACATACTGTAAGGACTGGTGTCTCAAAGTTAATACAAAGAAAACAAAAATTAAAGTCTTCCTTTCATCTGGTAAACACGCGTTAAAATTCCCTTCCATCTGGATAACAACAATATTGAATGTGTTAAACAATACAAGTATCTGGGTCTGACTGTTAATGCATCTGGAACACTAAGTATACTAAAGCTGATTGTTGTAACAAAGCCAAAAAAGCCTATTTCAAACTTCAAAAAGACTTTCTCACATTTAATCCATGAATTAGAACTGCATTAAATGTATTTGACCACACTATTAAACCCATTATCCTGTATGGTTCGGAGTTATAGGTTTTTTTTTACCCAACAACCTCTAAATTTAAGAGAAATCCATATATAACACTAGACAAAATATACCAAAGCTTAAAGAAGGCGAAATTCTAAATCTTAAATTTTACAAACATTTACTAATGGTTCATGGTAAAAGCAGCAATTTTGCAGTAAGATCTGAGCTAGGTCGTTTGAATTTACATTTTGATGTCATTAAAAATATGTTGTTATACTGGCATAGATTAGAGAATCTAGATGGTGAATTTCCCTTGCTTAGTGAGGCTTTTAATTGCTCTAAAACACTACACCAAAATGGTTTTACTCCGTGGTATTCTTGTGTTAACTTCTTACTTAACCATATTGATATTAAAATAAGTGATTTCCTAGGTATGTCAACCCCTAAATTTAAAATCAATTTGAAAAGAATATTACTGAATTTCTATAAATTAACATGGGAAAAAGACAGGAATTTACATAAAGATGGCAAATTGTCTACCTTTACCAGCATAAATACTATATTTTGTTTTGAACCATATCTAGATATTCTTACAAACAATCAACATAGATCAGATTTTAACAAACTTAAGAATATCAGCTCACAGGCTTAAAATTGAAATTGGACGTTACCAAAAATTACCTAAAGAGGAACGAATTTGTTCACTTTGTCATCACAACGAGATTCAGGATGAAATTCATTTTCTCCTTGTATGTCTTCGTCTTAATGTACAAAGACTTGAACTCATAAATATTTGTAAAATTAAATGTAAAAATTATCAGTCTCTATCTTATGATAATCAATTTTATTGGCTCATGACTAATGAAGACCCAGACATCCTTAGATCACTTGCTGGATTCCTTGGTAATTTACCTTAATAGAAGATATTGTGATAAGCATAAAAAATTATATATTACCTCTTTCCCAGTATATATATATATATATTGTAACGAGACCGAGGGTATCGTGTAATAAACTCGTGGGCCGCTATTGGTTTTCTGGTCACTTGAGGTTTGATGGTTCCGTTGGTCACAGTTTATAAAATCGTTAATGACCAACTTTTGGTCACTTAGTTGGTTAACGTAATGACCAACTTTTGGTCACTTCTTTGGTAGACGTAATGACCAACTTTCGGTCACTTCTCTGGTTGACGTAATGACCAATTTTTGGTCACTTTAAATAATGTTTGTAAGGAATAACACTTGTTAAAAGTTTATAACATTTATTAAGACGATCAAATGGTTCACTTATAAACACACAAAATGGTACACTGTAACTTGGTTGGTACAACGTTATTTGGTTAACAAAAAGGTGACCAACCGATGGTCAATCCAGGACGTTCCCAATAACTTGGTTCCCTTTAATGATTTCGTATACATAGACTTGGTACCGTCTTATAACCGAAGTATACGGAGTCGTTCCCCAAAGTGACTTAGGTCACTTTTCCCTTACCAGGGAAGGCTGTGTGCTCCGAGTCGCTCCCCACAGCCGACTGAAGTCTAAACCCAAAACAGCTGGTTTATATAGACAAAAGTTGTTATGATGACGTAAGACACAATCAGATACCTATTACGTCATAATCAAT
>PRKT01001105.1:87349-105798 GCA_003671525.1 Saccostrea glomerata
TATATATATATATATATATATATATATATATATATATATATATATATATATATATATATATATATATATATATATATATATATATAGTTAAAGGCAAGAAACTGGGAAAGAGGTAATATATAATTTTTTATGCTTATCACAATATCTTCTATTAAGGTAAATTACCAAGGAATCCAGCAAATATATATATTTGCATGTAACATACAATACGATACATGACTGTATGTATATTCAGTATATCTCTTATATACTTTTTTCTCTTTTTTACCAATTGCTCTTTATTTGTAATATCATCATCATGCTTGTTCTATCATTTGGATCCTCCTACTTCTATTTGTAAATCTTTTTGATCCTCCGGGGGCCCAAATTGGATTAATAAAATCTTGTATCTTGCTACTTTTCTTTTCCTTTGTTATAAGTATAAACCTGTAGAGCTTCAGTCTCGACAGAGACTTCTGGTTTAATTCAGTCAGCCTACTCACATATCACATGTATATAAGTTAATTTTACAGGAATTTCAATAAACTCGTTGAAAGTAAGCATTTGAATAAACATGTTTCTTCCGTTGCATCTGATCCCAGCATGAATGTCCAGGCGTTCGTGTTAATTTCCTATTCACATATTTGTATTGTTCAAAGATTTTTGAGACCGATCTTTGTTAGTTTCCTTCATCCTTTTCATTCACCTTAAAAATACATAATTACATGACTGACGTTTTTCATACTAATTGTACGTCAATTGTATATATAATACTGAAAGGATAAAGAAAGGTATATTAAACTTCTGAGTTAAATTAAAATATTTTCCTTTATATAACACTACTGAAAGCAATGAGAATCTATAACTGTATAAATACAGGTACGGGGTCAAGAGGTCATAGATGTGCGTATGGATAAACGTTTGACGTCATTTCTCAGTGACGTCATAAAAGGTCGATGCGCGTTCAGTGGAGTACATACATGCCGTTGGGTTTGAAAAATAATGCATTTCAAACGTTAAAAGTCACAATCAGGCAAATATAAAGTATGAATAAGTCACAATTGTAAATATAAGTAATAAGGTATCATTTTAAAACATCTATCGGGCTATAAATACGGGTTGGTACGAGATTAAATTCATCATAAAGCCCTTCGGGCTTTATGGAATTTAATCTCGTGACCAACCCGTATTTATATCCCGATAGATGTTTAAAAATCAAAGTACTCAGAAGTACAGAGAGCCGGGCTCATTTACAGAGTAGAATGAATTTCTTACAAGAATCACGTTTATATTCTGATGAAAAAATTATTTTAAAACTATCAATATAAATGATAAGACACTAACAGTGAGTTTTTCAATCCTAATACCACGGTCCGATTTTGTCAGAAAGTAAAATTGACGTAAAGTGGCCAAGCTCGCGGCTAAAATTAGAACAGAGAGTTTCTGTCAATTTAGGGTGAAAAAAATGAGTATGATTGTCTGTTGTTTAAATAATTATCAGTTTCAGTGACAATGCCTTGACAATAACCGAGGTGGCATGATGAAAAGCCCTATCTTGTTGTGACGCTGATCATTCAATGACCCAAAACCCACCCAAAATTCCTGAAACCATCTTTAAAGAAGTCTGTTATTTACATTCTTTCCTCTGTGAGTCTAACTCTCTATTTGTAATTTCCCTATTTTGAACCAAAAATACATTACAGCTCGTCGCGGCGTTTTTCTTTTTTTTTTATTTCGACAATTCCTTTGTTTAATGCAACAGAGTAAAACAATATTGTTTATGATCACAAATACTATTGTCATCATTTAATTTTCAACTAAAAACTAGAAAATGACGTGGATTTTGTCTTGCGTTTAAGCTCTTTTTTCGAACTTTTTCAAATATGGGTTTTTTTCATTCCAAGAAAATTGCACATTAAAACGTGACGTTTAGTTGTGACGCGGCGACACCCTCTATGTTCTAGGTTTTAAAATCTATAAATAAATTAAGCATTATTAAATAAAAATTTCAATGTTAATAAGAAATATATATGTGCATCCTTTGGTATATTATATTTCGTAATATGACGCAAAATATAAATGATATGGGCACTGTGACATTACTTTTGGATCAACCCTTGTATGTATGCCAGCTGATAAAGAAGACAAATTCATAAAATTTATGATCTTGTTGTTTAGACAATGCAGTTGACACTTATCCTGGTGCCACATGTATCTCGGTTGCCATAGATCAAGAATTGATTCTAAATTGTTAACTTTCACCGCTTAATTCTTTATAAATCAATTTATCCACACTTTTGTATAAAGTTTTGGTATAAATTTTGATATCCTGGTTCTTCTCTCTTCAAGTTCGTCCGACACATTATCTTCTTTCTCAAACCACTTTTACACTTTAGGCAGAAGCCAACTCAACTTTTAGATTAAAATTTATCTTGCATGTTAGGGCAGAAATATGCAACCATAGAAAGGCAATGGAAAAAGTTTCTTATTACACTTGCAAATAAAGAGAATGGTACACGTCAGTGATCCACTCCAAAAAAAAAATCACCATTGCCTTAATTATTTTTTAACCACATGCATCTATTTGACTCCTTTATATTTGAAACTGTGTTAGAAATGTCCGGTTAGTGAATCTGTACAATAAATTTCCTGAATTGCATTGTTTTTTTTTCTGCCCTGGACTCTATTTGAATTTTTGTAAATGACTTTCTTCTAATACCCGATTTCGCAGAAAGTGAGTTGTTTTTAATGTAATGTCATCAACGAATCTTAGTCATTCTCTTGCAGTGATAGATAGTTTTGCTTAGCTTTTTATTGTGATAAGCATACCACAGATTTGAGCATTTCCAAATAAAGAAAAATAATTTCATTGGTAATCATTTTTTGGTTTACATATCCAGAAAAACTGGCCAAAAATGACCCAATCTCCAGGAACCTATTATTTTTATGCAATTCTAAAAACAGAGTATTTATTTAGAAACAGAGTTTTTATTTGTGAAAGCAGAGTTACACGGTAAAGAACTTGAAAACATAGACAATCTTATTTAAGGAACTCGAATAAGTATTAGCATACTAAGTGTCAAGTGTTATGGAAGTTTAACCTAATTAAATTGACGTAGAAATACTACAAATATGCGTTTTAAAATAATTTGCCACTTTTCCTCGCAATTATCGTTTGCATTTTTTAACTTTGCAACGTCACAAACGGATCTTACGCCTTTTAAACACAACAGTTTTGAAGGACGCTAAATTCTCACTAAAGATAAGCGAAATAAAAAATTATGAATAGAGAAAATAAGAGAAGGGAAATATAAGCATTGAATTCATATTTTGGAATGTCTTCGGTCCTATACACATTTGGCCGTGCCGACAAATTATCATAACGCGCGGTATTCAATACAGATGTGTAATAGAACCATAGACCTTCCATAATATGAATTCAATGCTTAAGCAAATGCCCTTTTTGGTGACATAAATATCTAATTAAGAAATCAACCTCAACAACTCAGACTGCAAGTTGCCAAAAAATAACAATATCTATTTTGTCGCAATATACAGTGATGCATCATCTACCAATCGCCATGCTGAAAATGTGATTCAAGTACAGTGTGCATAAATTATCAAGAATGTTTACATCTGAAGGATGTTAATAATTGATACTATCATTTAAGTAAAAGCATTGATATCTTTCTTTGAATTTATTGTTTACCGTTCTAACAATAATTATTCACAATAAAAATAAAATCATTCAATTTTCGAAGGATCTTCAATCCTCTTGCCTGTGAATTGAATTATTCCCATTTTTAAATAGATAATCTTTAGTTTTATTCGAGAAATATCTATGTCCAAAATGGATATGTAACGGAAACATTTGTTACAAATAACAAGATGGTTGCTGATTAATAAATCTTTAATAAAATTATAATATACACTGTACATGTATATTTCTGGAAAAATTCATCAGGCTTTTTGCATGACATGATCAAATGTGCAAGCATCACAGTTTTCACAATCAGATGATATTTTTATTCACATGAATGCAGAAGTAAATATTAATTTAAACTAAATAATAAGGTATTAAAGATTGCTTTTATTGGAAATTAAGCAGACATTGCCATTTCACCTTTTATTTCTATTTTACTTTTTAACATGAGTAATACTGTCAGTGGTAACGGGGAAAATATGGGCCATGTTTGACACGATATAATAAAATTGGGATCACACCAAAATTTCGACAACAGATCACCAATTCTGAGAATGAGATTTACGGTCCCCCCTTTCCCCTTAAAAAAAGTTAGCATCCTTCTCCCTTAAAGAAATGCTCTTCCATACTTTCTTTGCGGCGTATAATTTTTCCATTTGAATTACTAATTTTGTCAAATATTAGTAACATTGATTGAAGAAATATTTCTTTTAAACCAATTTCTATGTATTTGTCTTTTTCTCTTATATATTGCGTAAAAAGAGTTTCGTTTGAGCCAATTTCTATCAGTTTATCCGCCAGAGCCCTAGGTGAGGGAAAATCTAGCGCATTTATAAATGTTCCATTAGGTATGTATCCCGCTGCATTTTTTGGCCCATTAATTACAGGTATAACATCTAAATTACCCAAAAATACATTAAATAATTTTTCTGTCGTGTAGTCTTTACAAATGTTATTTTCAAAGGCAAAATAAAATTTATAGTCACGAGAAAAATTTCGCAAGCATTCATTTAGTCCTGCACTTCGAGTAAGACAAACAGCACTTCCACAAGAACCAAACATATCAACCTGTATATATTTCTTTAAATCAAGTATGTAATCTTTACGACGAGACGGTACTGGACAATGTCCTGACATCCACACCCCAAAATATTTCTTCTTCTGAAATACATCCGTATAATTCTTCACCAAAAGGGAGGACCGTTTCTTAAGCAATCCATAAGGTCGATAAATGTCTGAATCTCTGCGATAAGACATCAACCAATCTAGATTATTATTCCATTTCTTGTAGTATTTCGTCATGAACATATCCGTTTCCATTGTGTTCAAAATCCAAATTTGACACTTTGACTTATTTGGTTGAATCTCATCCATAGTGTTATGTGTAAAAATTACTATATCACTCTTAGATAAATCTTATATATTATGTGTAAAGATCCAATTTGGATGTTTATCACTCATTTTTAATTTTGTATAATTGAAGGCACTTTCTAAATAGGACGGGATGTTGTACCACAAAATTCTCCACTCCGTGTTGTTGGCTAAATTACAGCTTTTATAAGGAAGGAAAGGATGTCCATCCATTTTGTAAAATACTAATTCGATTATGAGGAATGCTAATCCAATAAAGATTAACAAAATGAAGATCCGAATGGAAACTCCCATTTCTTGAAACCTGAAAAAAGTATTCCTGATATCTTACTGTTTTTCTATCATGAAGTTGGTACAATGAAAAGAAATTTTATGAACATTTTTGAAAAGTTTTCAGAATGTTTATACTCAACTTTGTTAATCATATCTAATGGTGTACAATCTGTTCACTGTCATTTTGTAGGAGAATGAAAAAGTTTCAGCTAATGAAGTTTTAATTAGTCAGTTAGAATCTGTCATATTAGCATTTGTTCGTTTGCTCCTCTCTTAAGCTTAATACTGTATTGTTGATATTTAGAGCACGTGTATATTCTTATATTAATATATATTAAGCTGGCAAACCTAAGCTTGACCTTTTACCCTTTAATTAGGGGAGGTCCAGGCTTTCAAAAAATTCTGTCTTTTTTATGAATACCTTCAATAACTCAGAAACTTACTAAAAAGGCCATATAACACATTTCTGAGTAAAACAACCTGTATCAGTGTATATACATTGTTCAATCTCATAGGGGTGTTCTGTGTAAACACAGAAAGTTAACAATTTCTTAATATTTTAGAAATACCTTATTCTTATAATTTACAACCAAAAGAATTAAGTAAAAAAAATGTTCCAATCTAGGCATCAGTATTTTGTTTGTATCATCTTTTACATCTTCTGTATTAAGGTCTTGCAAAAAAACTACATGTATCATCCATGGATTAATCATTTCGGCTATAAATGGTAAAGATATATTATATAAACCTCTGCTTGTTGTAAAAGCCTTAGATTTTTAACTAAATGTACATGTACATATGCATGTTTATCACGTAAAATACTTTCTTTTTCAAAGATGTGTGATTTATTTCATTTTCAAAGTCCATTAGAAATTCAAAACTCGTAAGAACAGTTCATATTTGAAAATAAAAAGTTTACATTTATGTTTGTAGACAATCCCAAAACTTTCATAAATCAGTAATCTATGAAATTCAACAAATCAATGCAACTGTGTTAAAAGATTTTAATGTTGAAATCAATGATAGAAGAAAGGGATTTTTTCATCTTATTTTCCTTTATAAAATGTATTTTATTATTTATACTTTTATTGTAATCGCTATTACCTGGCCTGGTTTTTTAAGAGCTTTTTAATGATTATTTTATATATCACCGCAAAAAATTTACTTACAATTTTTTATTTAATCATAACAAATTTAAAATATCCTACAGAAGGATTATAAATGAAACAGATCTGATTATTTTCCGTGATGTTAATGGGTTGATTTTTAAAGCTGTCATACCTTTCAATGTTTAATAATTTATCCGTCAGTTTCTAATAATTAGTGACTTCAGCATTTCTTCTATATTTCTTACAACAAAAGCCTCCCCTTGAAATCACAAAAAGTAAGTTAAAATAAAGAAATATGGCCTACCTGTTCTTGGGATTGTCATTTGAAATTATTTGAAAAAGGCATTATCTAAAATCTTGATTGCACTTTGGGGATTGGGGTTCTGTTATTTATCCCTTTGCAAGGTAATGAGTTTGTGAAGTTCTTGAAACGAAAATTATGTATCATTCCAAAGAAATAAAATATTTGAAGTAATACTCCAGAGTAAAGATTTTCAACGATGAAATCAAATTTTCATACGATTGTTTGTTAGATATTTTAAATTCTTTAATTAAAAAAGTGATATTCTGTGACAGTCTGACAGGATTTTTAAAATGATATCCTTTATAGAACAATATGACAGAATATCGGAAGTGCAGCAAAACTCCCCAAAAACGAAGAACATTGAATATACTTGTAAGACTGCTAGATAAAGCTGAGAGAGTAAATAACTTTTTTGCAAACAGCTTTTTATTGCAGTTTGCTTTTGTTAGAAGCATTTTTTAACAAGTTCGTGGTTAATGTACCTTTTATTTGTCAATTTATCTTTGCCAAACAGATGATTGTTTGCAACAGGGGAGATATATGTACCATAGCCAATTTTAATGTTCTTTGTACTAAGGAAATATCGCGGTGATCCCCCTTAATTGACTATATTTGTTTTATATATTTATTGTCATTTTTAAGAATTGACATTCCCACTTAATATACATGGTCTCTGTTATAATATTTCAACTACAGCTATAGCCTAGCCAGATCACTATGATTACATAATACATCATTATTGTGAATAATATCTTTATGTGAAATATGATTTATAAAAGTTTCATTTTTTGTCTCAGTCTGTGTTAATAGCGTTCCCCTTGAGAAAATAGTTTTTATTATAGTACTCAAATACACGACACAAGATAGCGTCTTTTCCCTAATTTAGAAGTTTAAGGATTTCCATCTCTTGTAGCTCCAAATTTTCTACCCTTTAATGTCCTCCAAATACATATATGTAATACTCTGATATTGAACATAAGCATTTCATAGAAGAAAAGGATTGCCCGCGAGAAAGTTTAAAAAATGTAGGCATTAATTATTTAAAGATTGCATTGAAGTCTATTGGGAAAAGCATTTTTTGAAAATAAAAATTCAAATAATTAGAATATCATTAAACAGGTCTGGACGATTTCTAAATATGGAAGTCAAGAACGATAACCGAAAGTTGCTATAGATGTACATCAAGTACACGTAATTATTTTTCTGTCCAATCAGACAACAGCATTTTTACACACCCCAAAACAGATTTTAAAAGAACAAAAAGATAACACGTGCTTTTGTATTTTTCCTCAAAAAGATTTCTTAAAAAAAAAAATCTGTAGAAGTAAGTTGAAAACTTTTGAAGAATAAGGTATTCCCCACATTTTTACCGTGAACAACCTTGACATTTTTATCTCGGTAAAGAAAAAAAAAATAATGCACGATAGAATGTAATCGTTTACAGAGGTATAGATCGCACCAGCAAGTTTTTATCAATTAAAAAAGTTCAATTATAACATTTACCAGAAAATATCATATGATGGTAAATATAATTTTGCTTAGCCGTCCGATTTTCATCGATAATACTTAAATTCCATGTGTATAGATCAACTCACACAAGTGTTTATCGTATGGAGTATACACATATAGTTTTGCATTATCACGTGTTTCATGAGCGCCGAATACTTAGCTATGCAGACTTTAAATGGGCATAAGAAAAGGCGTTTAATGTGGAGAAAAGAGAGTCCTGTAATTATACATGAATGCGTTTTATCCCAATATCTTACCTCGCATATATGAAACTGCATGGACTACTAGTATGCTGTAATAAACACTCAAAAATAATAAAGACTGTTATCTTTTCTATAAGATTTTTATGTCAGGCTCTAAAAATTGAAAATTTGCCGTATTTATATCAATTTTTTAACGTAAGTAAACTTTTGGGATTGCTAACTCCTAGAGACAGATTTTTTTTTATCCCACTTGAAACGTATTCCAAGCTTTTAAGTCGTGTTTGTTCACGGTAGAATTGTCATAAATATTATATTGTTCCCTAATGCGCATGAAGTTTACAAAAAGTTTGTTCTAAAAAAATCTTTTGAGCAAAAAACTTAAAAACCACGTGTTTTATTTATTCTCTCATGGGTTTGTCTAAATGCTGTTATCTGATTGGTCAGAAGGATTAGTGCCTTGTTTATTCTGTGTATTAATAGCAATTCACAGTTATCGTTCTTGACTTCCTTATTTAGAAATCGTCCAGACCTGTTAAATACTGCGTTGGAAAGATGCATTGAAACAATAGGATAGAATGACAAATTAAATAATTTTTTTCCAGGGCAATGTTTTTTTATTAATTAAAAATAGAGGGAGATAACTCTTACCAATATTCAAAGTCATGAAATAGGACACATCCCACCCTTATTGCCAAAAGTAATAAGTGGAATTCATGTCTAAATATACAGAGTTCTTAACATTTACACATTTGTTATGTATTCAATTTCATTGAATCCGTTGTTATAAGGAATTGAATACCTTAAATAAGTTAACAAAATTGTTTTGAAAAATTTACCTTACCTCCTTCCCCATTTATACTACGTAATTAGAACATATTACACAATAGTTTATTTTTGAAATTTGTTTATCATGTTATTTATGCTTGTGCCATCTTACATTGTACTTGCCATGTGGCAACCTTTTATTTCGTCAACTTTATGGTTTACTTGGTTTATTTTTGTCCAAATATTGGCAGCTTTTTGTTTTGACAATTTCGTGGTTTATGCACTTTTTTGTTAATTTTTTTTTGTCAAACTGATCATTGTCCACATGATTGCAACAGTGGAGATGTTAATGCCAATGTTATCGTTCGTTGTTCTAAAGAAGTACCCCAGTGATCTCCCCGAAACTATATTGGTATTATATATTTATTGTCCATTAATAAAGGGCAATTCTCACTCAACATACATTGTCTTTGTTATATTTCAACTGCAGCGATAGCTTAACAAGATCACTAGGACTACCATAAAAATAATTCTGACAGAAATTAAAATTACTCCATGAAAAACCCCACAGAAATCCCATGGGATTTAAAAAAAATTAAAAATATAAAATTTTAGATATAGTATAAAAAGCAATTTTGGTTTTTTAAACCCATATGTTGTTTATATTGTCACGTCGTTTTTTCCCCACATTTCTTTATTATGGGGTTTTAAATTCCACGTATTGATATTTTTACGGTAAGATAATTCTTAGAAACTTCAGTTTTTTCTTGGACTAATGGATCATTAGTATCTTCTCTGTTTGTCATTCTATAAAATTCTAAAAGTATATGCTTTAAATTACAGTTACATGTATTGCACAGTCACGAAATATGCATTCAGGTTGATTATCCCCACTCAGTAAAAAATGAATGGATAAACCAACCTCGAATGTACAATTCTTCTTCTTAAGATCGAAATAATAATTTTGTCCTGACGTTTAAGGCCGTAGTCAGATACATTTAATTGATTAACTTTGTTTTTTCTGGTATACAATTAATATTATCACAAAAATTACGAAATATTTGCCAAAGAGAAATTACATAAGTATTCAAAAGGTTTATATTCAATTCTGTTCGTGAAGTTTTTACATGTATATTGAATTGGTTTATAATATTTGAGGTTTTATATAAAAAAAAAAAAAAACAGAGATACATGTACCAAGTTAGTAGAAAAAGTAAGGACATGTCTTTATTGTTTTTTTTTTCTATACTTGTTTCTTCTGACTATACACAATGTTTCACATCAGGGCCTCCTTACTGGCAAGAGAAATAATACCTTGGTGTTATCTATATTGATAGCAACTGTACAAAGTCCGTGTTCCTAAAAAAGAATTGACCCGATAAGATATAAATGTATTCATGAAGGAATGAGGAAGAAAATGTTTATCGCTCGGCATTCGTCTATAGCGACCTAGCATGTGTAGCATGATAAAAAAATCATTTATTTAGAATTTATCATAATATGTAGGGGGAGTATATGGAAATACACATGTAAATACAATCTCATACGATTTTATTACTATAAAACAATCAAAATAAGCTAACGTCTGTTTTAATTCTTTGCATTGGAGACCACCTCATTCATTTATTTACATGTACATAGATTAGTAGGGTTGAATGTCTTTCCCCTAAATTGGTAGTAACGTGGATTTAAACAGTTATCTACATTTTAGCTGTGTATGAGAAAGAATACTCCTCATATTGATCTGATTTAAATACGAGGGTTGATCCATAAGTTATGTAAGAACTTTGATAACATTGATAAAAGTTTTTTTTTTTCAAATTAGACCTTAAAAATTCAATGTAATATGATTTATACTTTCCAAAATATCGGATTATATACAACTTGCGTTTATGGTAGCTAGTCGCCGCACCTATAAATAACGTCATATGACGGATACGCATCGTCATACATATACTTTTAAACGTTTCCTCTTCGTTTCAATACTTGAGATTAACTACCATGTAACATGTTAACAAATTCACTTTCTTTAAGAATTGTTGGTTCCCTTCGTACACTCACTCTTTTTTTATTTAAGTCCTCTGTCAAAATTCTTTGAACAATAGCATGAAACAAACTTAAAACAAGTGTCGCTCTAACGTCTGACTTTTTTTGACAAAGTCAGACACCATTTAACGTTTCCGTACGATCTCCGTGTCTCGGTCTTCGTGTCTTCTGCTGATCATTCAATGACCCATTACCCACCCAAATTTCCCGAAACCATCTAAAAAGAAGTCTCTTATTTCCATTCTTTCCTCTGTGAGTCTAACTCTCTATTGGTGATTTCCCTATTCTGAACCAAAAATGCATTAGAGCTCGTCGCGGCGTTTTTCTTTTTTTCATTTCGACAATTCCTTTGTTTAATGCGACAGAGTAAAACAACATTGTTCATAATCACAAAAACTATTGTCATCATTTAATTTTTAACTAAAAACTAGAACATGACGTGAATTTTGTCTTTTAAAATATTTGGCGTTTAAGCGCTTTTTTCGAACTTTTTCAAATATGTTTGGGTTTTTTTTTCATTCTAAGAAAAATGCACATTAAAAAGTTACGTTTAGTTATGACGCGGCGACACCCTCTATGTTCTAGGTTTTAAAATTTATAAATAAATTAAACATTATTAAATGAAAATTTCAATGTTAATAAGAAATATATATGTGCATCCTTTGGTATATTATATTTGCTAATATGACGCTAAATATAAAAGATATGGGCACTGTGACATTGCTTTTGGATCAACCCTTGTATGTATGCCAGCTGATAAAGAGGACAAATTCATAAATGATCTTGTTGTTTAGACAATGCAGGTGACACATCCTGGCGATCGAGAATTGATTCTAAATTGTTAACTTTCACCGCTTAATTCTTTATAAATCAATTTATCCACACTTCTGTATAAAGTTTTGGTATAAATTTTGATATCCTGGTTCGTCTCTTTGCAAGTTCGTCCGACACATTATCTTCTTTCTCAAACCACTTGTACATTTTAGGCAGAAGCCAACTTAACTTTCAGATTATAATTAATCTTGCATGTTGGGGCAGAAATATGCAACCATATCATAGAAAGGCAATGGAAAACGTTTCTTATTACACTTGCAAAATGGTACACGTCAGTGATCCACTCAAAAAAAAATCACCATGGTCTTAAAAACCTTTTTTTAACTACATGCAAATAAAAAAAAAAATAAAAATAAAAAAGAAATGTCTTGTTAGTGAATCTGTACAATTGATTTCCTGCATTGCTTTTTTCTACCCCGGACTCTATTTGAAATTTTGTAAATGACTGTTTCTTCTAATACCCGATTTCAAAGTGAGTTGTTTTTTATGTAATGTCCTCAGCGAATCTTAGTCATTGTCTTGCAGTGATAGATTTTTATTGTGATAAGCATACCACAGATCTGAGTATTTCCAAATAAAGAAAAATAATTTCATTGGTCATCTTTTTTTGGTTTACATCGCCAGAAAAACTGGCCAAAAATGACCCAATCTCCAGGAACCTATTATTTTCATGCAATTCTAAAAAAAGATTTTAAATTCAGCTTAAATTTGATCTTAAATGTTCTTGGAAAGCTCATTCTCAACTACATAGAGACGGGTTCTTTTTTTATACCCGAATCGAGAAAAGGTAAACAAACCTGGTACCGCTTTTATGTATTTCTGTGCGTCGAGACTTTCAAATATTAATCAAAAGGACGTACTTGTATTTATTGTGTGTCTAGACGGTTTTTAACCCGTTTGGCATTGGGATCTGTCTGCTATCTGTCTATGTTTGCTTAATCGATAATACCCAGGCGATTATAGAGGGATTGCGCATGCAGACAGATAAAAAATGCAGAATAAAAAAGAATTAGAAATTCTACATGGTTACATGTATCACGAGTCGATATTAATATTTGCCTACGGTGACCTGACCAGCTGTTTTGTAAAACACTGATGACCCCGTAGGGCAGCAAATATCGAAGATTGAAGTTTCTTAAATGCAACTGTCAAGTCTGATTCAAAGGTCAAGTATAAAAAATGTTACCAAAAATTGCCTCGTCTTATTGATTATAGAAATATGAAAGCTCAAAAACTATTTAATGGTCAAAGTTAAAGGTAAAATTGCGTCAACCCCCAAAGTTAAGATCAAAATCAATGGTACCAAAAGAAGTTTTTGGTACAAGAAAAGCACTTCAAATATATAATCCCTAGCTCAAACAGTTTAAAATTTAGGGCCAAGAAGAAAGTTTTCAAAGGTAGGCAAACTCCAAGGTCACAATTAATGGTACCAAAGAAAAGTTCTTACCATAAAAAAATTAAAGCCTTGTAATTTGGACTGTTCAAAAGATGTGTCCTACGTTAAAGTTTTTAAAGATAGGTCAAACTCAAAGACCAAGGTCAAATTTGATCAAATTAAAGGAAAGTAAAAAGTGTTATAATCGCAAAATATACACTTATGAAGTTCGAAAGCTTGCGTTTCAGATACAGAAATAAAGGAATTGTCAAAAGGAATACACATGTGAAACAAGAAAGCCATAAAGCTGTCTTTAACCAATCGAGATTAAATTATTTGCATACAAAGACAGACGGGCCAATACTATTTGCCCCTAATTTTCGCCATAGAGAGCAAAAATACATCTGATAAATTGTTTTTACAACAGTATGAGTATATTT
This sequence comes from Saccostrea glomerata, assembly GCA_003671525.1. Classification (NCBI taxonomy): domain Eukaryota; kingdom Metazoa; phylum Mollusca; class Bivalvia; order Ostreida; family Ostreidae; genus Saccostrea; species Saccostrea glomerata. The sequence goes on from PRKT01001105.1 coordinate 101,261, forward strand.
ATTTTAAAAAATTTCAAGGAAACAATACTGTATCAATCCCATACGTTTACTTATTAAAAAAAAATTAATTCGAGGAAGACAATCTGAATATGCTGAAATGTATTTTTAAACAACAGAAACTATGTAGTCTTTGCATATAAAACGTTAATTCCTCAGAGTTCCAAGTTTTTCATTGACTTCAAAGGAATTGTGCTCGGCTCTGGATTGATTTCTGCAAAGTTCCTCAATTGTCAAAAATACATGTATAGATATAAATTCATTTCTCCTCAGTGAAGTACTTTCATAGTTGACATGCATAAATTATGCAGAATTTGAACCACATTGGACCGAATTATCTTACAAACTAAAATAGCAGTATATATAAAGGCGAAATTGTTGATGCCCTAAGATTTAGGGCAATGGCAATTTACAACGGTTTTAACGAAAATTTTGTTGTTAAAACAGTGAAAAAATATGTTACGATCTCATGGCTAGGAAAATATTGAGCTGAAATAATTTTATGTGAAGGAGAAGGTCCTAAAACTGTCCATTCTGTGATAGAAAGATATGTTCGAGGCCCGAAGGGCCGATAATAGTTTTTTCTGACACAGAATGGTCAATTTAATGACTTTTTCCTACACAAAACATTTTACCTATTGTTAACTCAATAAACTGTCCAAAGTGATGGTTATGTATTTGCAACGATTATGTCACACACTTGACTGTCCAAAGAGTGAGGGATGAAAACAATAACTGTATTGTGTAATGGACAGTGCCAGGTAAATTTAGATTTAAATGATAGCTCACTTGATTTCTGACTACTTCCCATGTGAAGCTTCATGAGTTAGGATGTCCTCATCGGATGGAGAAAGTAATCATACATTTCCCTGAAATACAGTCTGAAGGGTGGTAAATACCCTAAAGAAAATAGGCACTAGCAGAAACCTGTAGATATGCGGATTCTGGAGTTAGTGTTCGAGTTTTGACAAAAATATCGCAAATCTTCGTGAACAGTCGGGATTTAAGGGACATTATACGAAACATTCTTTGAAAACAACAGCGACGACCCGTTTGTTTGAAGCCGAGATTGAAGATCAGCTTATGATAGAGAAAAACGGGCCACAATTTTTTTTACAGTTTAATTCTACAATTGAACCAACAATGAATAGCAGCAGAGTAAATAAAATAATTCATGGAAATATGGGGGATTCAGGTTAAGGCAAATGTTTGAAAAAGATGAAAATTTGTGATCCCTGTCCCAAAAATTAGTCCGACTGCATTATAATTTCATCAGGAAATATATCTTTCTCTTTTAAAATTTATCTTGCTGTTGGATATATATTGTGAAACCTTCATGAAATGGATCTATCATGTCCAGCATTCATTTACAAATGTTGTGAAGAGGATGAGACGTTTGTTTGTTAATAAAGAAACTTCTGGATGTGGATGTTCTAAAAATTTTATGCATCAGGAATTACATATGTCTCTTTTTTGTATTGGATTTGTCATTCTCAAAGATGATATACACATGTACTGTTGAACATTTCATATACGTCAAATTGACAAGTTTGATATTTTTATGCATAATTGTGTGTTAAGTTAACAATTTATTTGCCTGTTTTCATTAGTATTAATAAAGTTCAGAAAATATTTTGCATTTTTAGTATTATTTTCAACATTTAAATCATGTACATTAAGTTACCTGAAATTGTACATTAAGTTTACAAGGGGCTGTCGATAAGTTAAAGATGCATAGAAATAGATGTGAAGTTAAAATTTTCTCAGATGATCTGTAAAATATCACGACTTATATATTGCAATAGCATTTCACTCAAAAATACATTAAAAATCATATTATTTCATCTAAAAGTTAAAGCCATATATGGCGCATGTACAATGAAAATTATTAGACTAAAATTATAAGAACTTATTATTTGTATCATTACTATTATTATATAAAGATAAAACTTTTCCGTAAATTACATCTAAGTCAATTGAGTTATAAAGATATCACAATTTAATTTGGATTCTCGGAATTTTCTCCGACTCGGAAGAAAATACAAAAGATTTAAATAACAATATTACAGAGAAGATAAAATTGCATTATTAGATGAAACGAGGTGTTCTCCGTGTTCAGAATTGTATGAAAAGCTATTTTTCAAAAATATATATTTTTGATCAGTTACGCCATATATGGCTTTAATGAAACTTCAAACTATAGATAGTTTTCGATGGACCCAAATTTAGCAAAAGTTACCTCCCGTTGGTCGCCATATTGGAGGTCGACACGGTGAGTTTTCCTCTTTGTCTTACCAAGTTTAAGAAAATATAGCAGAAATATCTGGTAGAAAATCTTTATTAAATAATTATTCTTAATAAAGGAGGCTTCCAAAAATTTATATACTTCAGAAAAATAATGATTCCTAATTCAAAATCGCAAATATAAAAATTTAAAATTGGTTGAACAATGATGGAATATGAGCTTTTGGACCTCCAGTATGGCGGCCAACGGGAGCTAACTTTTGCTAAAATTAGATCATATGAAAACTATCTATTGAGTCATCCTTCCAGTTTCACACATAAAAAAATAGTAAAATTACGAGGGGTGATCAAAAAGTTCGAGAACTATCTCTATATTTACAAAACTGCAATTCAGATCAGAATGAAATTTGGCACACATAGAGTCATACACATGTTCTATAAATAACATGTAATGGAACGATTTGCCCTGTGTTTGTGACGTCACAATGTGAAAATGACGTCATAAGGTAGATCTCTTGTGACAAAAAATGGTTAACTCAGTTGTATTTGAGAAACGAACGGCTGTAAAGTTAAACGTATATCTTAGAAATTCCTTTGTAGACGTTTATAATAATTTGTACACGGTTTATGAAAACAAAAGACTTGCCATACGTTTTGTCATTAATTGGATTGATTGTTTAAGTGAAGGAAGGGAGATGTTTTAAAAAATGATGTTTGTTCTGTTGCCCGGTGAAAGCAAACTTGAAGAGAGGCGTGTCCTTTGTTAAATAATTTAATTTGAAAGATCGCCAACTAACAGTTATGAAAATAAATGAATATCTTTACAATTATATAATTATCAAATTCCTAAAATATCGTTTACTTTAGACTTTATAAAAATATCAGACATGATAAAGTGAAGGCACCCACACTTTATCTACTTGAAATAAACGACGCTAAAAAGACAGAGAACTTGGGTTTTGATGTCATTGGTCACCATGCTCATTCTGCAAAGTTTATCATTCAAAGTCTTGATATAAAAATATAATGATTAAAAGGCATTCAACTTCAAATCTTAATGCCGCTTCGTTCATTTACAAATTTCAATTCAACCAAATAAGCACTAGGAAGAGATTGCATGGAATATTGAAAATGTTTTCATGTAATAAGAAGAAAACAAACAGTTACCACATTTCTCTAAGAAATGCATTGATACTACTGGATCAGTCCATATATATTCTACTAAAGGGCTGAATCGCTCTTTTCGCGCCAAATGTCAATGCTTTCTTCGCGCCTTTTCCTTGGATTGTTCTATTGTATGAATGGATGTTTTAACTTCCATGAAATTAGAGTTTATCCTTTTAACCTCCTTCTGATGTTTCAGAAATTCTGTTTAAAAATGAATGTTTTATCTCATTCTTTTAAACAGCATATCGTATAATATATCAGTATACAGACATGCAACACTAAAAAAGAAATGATTTTTCGAATTTGTTTCCCGATCCCGCGGTTTGTTTATTCCATAAATGGACTAGTCCAATAATAATAAATAACTCATTTCAACAAAGTCATGGTCTCCAGATGCATGAACAATTATATGTCTCTGTTCTGAAGAAATAAGTGCAAAATCTTTATATTTCTACACAGGTCTAAGTAGCGAATTTACTTATTTCATTCTCAATATATGAATGTGGGACTACCCTCCCCCTTTTAAGAAAAAAAATAATTAACACACATAACTTCTGTATACTTCAGTGGAGAAAATACACTTCAACAAAATGTGTATTTAATTATATCAACTTTTAGAATGTTGACAATGCATATAAGTAGCTCGAAATCAATTAAATCCAAGGGCAGATCACTTCACTTGCAGAAAACCCCCACAGAATACCAACTCTTTAGTATATGCAGTGTAGAGATGATTCTTCTAACAGTTAAATAAAATCAAGATTTCTTTTACGCAAGTTTCTCAAAAACAAAAGCATTGCTCAAAAGGTTTCTCACTCCTCATGCAGATATTGATTGATTTAGTTAGGCAAGCTTTTTAAAAAGCTGTTACTTGCTTTACTAAATAATAGTATTCAGCACGCGAAATGAAAAATTTACGAGGCCTGGCTCGTACAAACTCATAAAATCATCATTTCAGTGTGATAAATATTCCATATAAAAATTAAAGAATCTTCTATAAATATAATAAAGAATAAGCAGTTAAATCTTTATATCCATAATGGTATATTTTATTTATTTCAGTATACATGCATGTATACATTTAATAATTCTACAAATTCAGTTAGGGAGATCCGACCCCCCCCCCCCCC
>PRKT01001105.1:112165-132465 GCA_003671525.1 Saccostrea glomerata
GTGGGGGGGGGGGGGGGGGGGGGGGGCATATGTTTAATGTTTATAAACAAAAAGCGATAAAAATACTTTTTTTTTCACCAATTAAAAGCGATTTAGAACTAAAACATTGTATTTTGATAATATATATAAGTTTAATTTTTTTGCGTAAATAATGAGAAAAGATATAAGGAACATTTAAGCAGATCCAAGTATCAAAATATGGTAATGCTTGAAATTCAAAATTGGCTAAAAATATTGTCTAACCCCCTTTTTTCAAGATCTGGAAATGGGGATAATTTACTATTCAGTGCTGGTATTAAAATAATTAATCAACTACCATTGAACTATAACAAAAGATTTAATGGCCATATTGCCATTAATATTGATTTAAAGGCGTGCAAAATGTAGGCGGGAATCGAGAGTTAGCGGCTATAGTTACTGTTATTCTTTCATTTGGTGGTGTAGGAGGAGTTGAGGATAAGAGATAGGTACCCCAAAGCGTAACAGATGGACGAAAGGACGGATGTATTGACAGGCCGACGGACGTACAGACACTCCGATCACTAAGTCACTTTTCAAGCGGGGGGGGGGGGGGGGGGGGGCGGGGGGGGGGGGGGGGGGGGGGGGGGGGGGGGGGGGGGGGGGCTATAATGACAAGGTAAATCAGACTTTATATTTTTTTTAAAAATTAAACTCATCGTTTCTCGTTGCAGATGAAAGTTAGGCGATGCATAACCAGATTGAAACGAAGAAAAGGCATCTTGATAGCTTTCGTGTTGTTTTTGGTTTTGGCAATCAAGTTACTGAATTTCTTTGTTTTCGGCAACGAGAAAATAGAGGTTTTATTGTACCGCATGATAAAATCATACAGAGACAAAGGATTAATTCGATACGAAACAATGCAAGCATCGTGCCAGGATCATGATAATACACCACTTAAATTGCTCATTATGATATCAAGCAGGATTACACACTTTCATAGAAGAACAGCATTAAGAAAGTCTTGGATTTCCTTGTTCAGCTCACATGATACCATACGTTACTTTTTTATTATCGGACGGAGTTTATTTATAACGATGCTGCAAATACAGAAAGAAATGTCTTTAACGATATTATACAACTTGATATAGAAGACACAGGCGATAGCGAAACTAACAAAACCATAGGTATGTTGAATTGGACACACAGGAATTGTGCAAATGTGCAATATTTACTGAAGATTAATGACGATACCTTTCTTAATATTTACACATTAAATAAATATCTTGAGCGCAACAAACAGGAAAATGCAATAATTGGATGCAAAACGGACGGATCAGAAAATGAACATTTTTATCAAAAACATTTAATACATTTGTATTTTTCCAAAACGGTTCAAAAAGTACACCCCGTCTATATCCAGAGCTCGGCATATCTTATCACTGGAGACATTATTTCGAAATTGTATATGGCAACAAACCATGTTCAACATTTTTTTTCAGAGGATAAATACATAACGGGGTTGTGTCGCGAATACATAAAGGCTGAGGCTGTCGGACATTCGGGTTTTAGCTGCGGGTACCGTGATAAAGGGCCATGTGGTTCAAATTTTCGGTACGCTATAACCGGAAATCAGTATTACCCGGATGAACTTGTCCGGATGTGGAAAGAACTAAACAACAGATGGTCAGATTGTCGTTTGATTGATAACTACTGGATCTCGATTGCTTTCGATATAGTAAAAAAATACATGTTTTGACTATTTTATTTACACTTTTAAAAAAGTAATCTGAGACTATTGAATAATCAGTAGTTACATGTATAAAGTGTACATGTCCCCTACCGGGATCCCTTTTTTTCTTTAAGATGTCATCGGATATCCTTTGAAAGTGCCCCCCAAAAATATGTCATTTCGATGATTGTCTGATGTCAGTACTAGATTTAGCCAAGACGTGTTGGTCAAGTCGTTCAATACAATTCGTGTGAAAACGTGATCTTGGATACTTCATTCTATCTTAACTATTTATTTGGAACACGGGGACATGCTAATCACACAAACAAGTCGAAGCATGGACCCTACTTGTAATTATTATTACATTACACAACATTTGACCATTGTCTTATACATCATTCATGGATGTCCTGCATACAATGTAACAGCAAGAATGAAGCTGTTAAAACTTGTCGAACATCCTTATCAAATTAAAAATTAGATGATTAATTTTCAATGCATACAAAGTCTCTCTACCTTCAGCATTGAGCAAATTCCTGACATTGCAGACTTTTGATTTCTTCAGTCAAAATCTCCAAGAGAATGATGGTATAATAATGATAAACTTTTTTTTATGTTATAATGCAGAGATGTTAGCTATTGTATATTAATATTTTATTATTTACGAAAAAACATAATATCCCAATTTTTCTTTGGTTTTATTTATGTATCCAGGAAAAGAACTTCCACAGTGATTAACCATTGCGCGAAGTGGGATGGGGTGTTATCAAACACATGGAGATAACGAACAGTATTCAAAATCAGAAGTCCATAAAACATTATAAAATAGGAGCAGAGCAAACATGAACATCCAAAGCATCGGAGGTCGCACCCGGTGCCATGGAAGAGGGAGCAACCGGTTACACCCGCTGTGTGCTCCTTGTCATGATCGGGAAATAACGGGAAAATCCGTCGTCAATTCAGTGTATAAATAATGGACTAATAAGTATGAGAAAACGACAGCGTCAGCATTTGACTCAAGGATAAATTGTATTTGCTGACAAGGTCATTGTATCGAACATAACACTTACGAAATGATGACTTTAAGCGAGAAAGCTGAAATTCTTGTTTCATCAACTTGTTTGTCAGTAATTTACCTCGTTTTAGAAATTGTTCATACCTAGTGCATGCTCTTGCTTATTTAATCATCTGAGATATATAAACTCCGTATGCAGGTGATGAAGGTATACTGTATACAAGGTTATTTTCGCCCTTTTGCACTTGCGAACAATTTTGCCCCGTTTTAAATTCGCCCATTCATAGTTCTCTTTAAGAAATTATACTGTGTAATTCGAATTTGCCCTGTTTTAAATTCGCCCAATCAAAAAGAGAGCGAAAGGAAGGGGCGAAAATAAAACGGGGGCGAAAATTTCCCTGTATACAGTATTGCTGCATAAGGAATATTGCTGATTTGCAGCACAAGAAAAATTTTCTTGAGGCACTCATCAAGTCCTTATCAAGCAATAGTTTTAAAGATTTATTTTTTTTTTGCTTGATATCCAAATGAAACAATGGTCAATAATTATATATCGGCAACATATGGGAGCTCCCCCTTTTCCGAGTTCCTACAAGTACAACCATGAAAAAAAATTACAAGTACACGTCAACAGTATACTAGTACATATGTATATAGAATAAAGTCAGTTTTCTTTTTAAAAGAAGTTGATGTCAGTGAATTGAGCAAACTTAAATCTATACTGCCTTCGGATACTTAAGTTCATATAGTACATAATGTCTTTGCTATTTATAACATTTTCTTGGTATAGCCTTTATATTCCGTGTATAACTATGATCCACTTGAAGAGCTCCTCTTTTCTCGTGTTTGGTCATGATTTGAACAAATATAACCTACATGACCTTTTTTGATGCTGTAATATTGATTATCAAACAGGGTTTTGTTGTTAATGTGAAGAAATTTCTTCTTTAAACTTTTGATCTCCCATTATGGACCCACTCTTGTCCAAGGGGTCATGATTTGAACAAACTTGAATCTACACTTGTACCACAAGAGGACAAGACGATGCTTCAATATAAATATGACCAATCATGGCTTTGCTGTTTGGGAGAGGAAACTTTTAAGAAATATTTCCTATGTATTCCTCTTTTTCAAAATTGATACCCCATTGTGGTCCCACCTAACCCCGGGTCATGTATTGAACAAAATTGAACCTACACTACCTAAAAAATCTTCCACATGAGTTTCATCTTCCCTTGCCCAACAGTTTTTGAGAAGATTTTTCAAAATATTTTTTGTTACAATTTGATCTTCCATTATGGCCCCGACCTATGCCTAGGAGTCATGATTTGAACATTTTGCACCTGCACTACCCGAGGATGCTTCAACATAAGCTTCATCTTTCCTGGTTCTTGCAAAGATTTTTATAAGATGCCATAAATTTTTCACTTATTCATAATTATCCCTCCTTTAAAGAGGACGTGGCCCTCCATTTGAACAAACTTTAATCCCCTTTACACAAGGATATTTTGTGGCAAATTTGGTTGCAATTGGCCAAGTGGTTCTTGAGAAGAAGATGGAAATGTGAAAAAAATTACGACGACAACAACAACGACCAGTCAACGATTTTTGATCAGAATAGCTCACTTGAGCCATTGGCTCAGGTGAGCTAAAGTTAAAAATACCATAACTCCGCAGAATGTATGCTAAAATGTATATTAAAAATAACAACCTGCCGTTTCGTCTCTACGTTTTGATATTTTAACAATGTATTATCATTTACATGTACAAATAGCTACTTCCATTCATTTGTCGACTCCACCGATTCCATGGAGTAAACAGAAAATTTATTTATTTACCATGCCAGAATCTGGCACAACTGTTTCATGTTTAGATATTTAACTAGATTGATTGACTGTGTGTTCTTTTACGTCCTATTCCAGAATTTTTCACTGATATCGAGACTATGTATCGAAGATATATACCCGGTATAGCTGTATATAGACTATATATCGGTAAAGGGCATCAAAGTTTCACCTTCACTCGCCATTCAGGTTCAGTGAGGGACCTTTATCGTGCCAACGCCTGCCGTGACCTCGGATTTTAAGGTCCTAGCCAAAGGATCCCCCCCCGTGAAACAAAAATTCCTTTTTTCGGGTAATATGGACTGTCATTTCACAAATTCGTACTAAAGTTTTTAATGTTTCAGGGGGAGGGGCACATATGTCAATAAATATATATAGACAAAAAAAACAAACAAACGACAAAATGCTTTTTTTCAGCAATTAATCAAGTGCTTAACAAATGAAACATTGTTATTTTAATAATATATCTGCTTATTAGTAATTTTATATGCGTATAACATAAGAAAAGATATAAAAAACATTTATTCATATCCAAGACTAAATCAGAATATGATGATGTTTTACAGCCAGATTTCCGTGGAATATATCGTCTACCCTCCTTATTTCAAGAGCTAGAATTAAGGATATTTTACTATTTGGCATTGGTATTAAAACAAGCAAATTCAAAGAATTATTGTCCCCCTCTTTCGGTGTCTTTTTGGGTGATATGTCTTTTTTTATGGCATTTTGTGTCTAATATGAACGCCCTGTCATAAGTCATCTATTAAGAAATTATCACTGAACTCCAAGGTCAAGGGGCTAGAGTTCTTGGTATCCAATGAAAAGTCTTCTCAAAACGATAACATATGTTAAGTATGAAAGTCCTAGCCCTTACCAATCAAAAGTTAGGGTTAAGGTTAAAATTTTCTCATAAGTACAAAAGCTCGTCAAGGTCAAAAGGTCAAGGTTGTTTGTATCAAATGAAAGGTCTTGCCACAAAGAATACATATGTGAAATATGGAAGTCCTGGTATCTACTGTTCAAAAGTTGTAGTCGAGGTCAAAGTTTTTTGAATAGTAAGTCAAGCTCTAAGGTCAAGGTCAAAGAGGCAAAGTTCTTGGTATTCAATGAAAGGTCTTACAAGAATTATATATATGAAGTATGAAAGTCCTAGCCCCTACCGTTTAAAAGTTATGGTCAAGGTTAAAGTTTTTTCAAAAGTATGGAAATCTCAAAGGTAAAGGTCAAAAGGTCAAAGTTGTTGGTACCCAAAGAAAGGTCTTGTCACAAGAAATACACATATGTAATATAAAAGTCATAGCTCCACTGAATCAAAAGTTATGGGCAAGGTTAAAGTTTTTGTGACGGACGGAGAAACAGAGAGACAGACAGACAAATGAGATTTAATGTCCCCTCCCTTTCGCGAAAGCGGGGGGGGGGGATAATTTATCAATTACCATTAAACTGCTTTTGTATTAATCAATGAATTTGTGGTCTATGGAAGCCCATTTAGGACCTATAGTAAAATATTTTTGAATCCGATATAACAAATTGTCGAATTTGTTATAACGAATTTAATTCGTTATAACGATTTCTATGAATTCGTTATATTGAATTTAATCTGTTGTATCAAATGATGATTTCGTTATAACGAATTCAAAAAATTTGTTAATACGAATTAAACTCGTTTTAACAGATTCTAAAAGAAGAAGGTATGGTTTTAGCTTTATTGCGCCCTAAAAATGTAATGACATCAAAAGTGTTGAAACTGGCTTAAATATTAGTTAAATGACTTTAAAATCAGGAAAGAATATGGCATGAAGGTTTACCATTCTGCAAATATGACGTCATAAATATGAAGCATTTCTCTATTTTCAACAGAAAAAGCCTCAGAATGGCACATTTCAAGGGTGATTTTCCTTTTATTAGAAAACAGTGTCCAAAGACGTCGCCCACGTTAATTTTTTGATATTTTGTGCAAAATTCAATAACAAATCACATATCTCAAGATCTATGTGGGCGATGCCTGTGGATAATGTTATCTGAAAGAAAATCCCATTAAAAATTGGTCTCTTTTGAAACTTTTTGAAGAAAATAATATATGTTAATGACGTCATAATTAGCATTTAAAACTCATGTGAGAAAAAATGACTTGTATGATTTTTCTGCATGTGAGAAAAAATGACTTGTATGATTTTTCTGCATTGAATTTCAATTATTTGAAAAACACGAGTTTTCAACTTTTACACCAGTTTCATTTTTTAGAAAATAACAGGGCAAAATTTGTATGGAAACCATACCTTCTTCTTTGTTATGACGAATTGAATTCAATTAAACGAATTCCATAATTTCTTATAACAAATTAAATTCGTTAAAACGAATTCGATAAATCGTAATATCGAATTCATATATACTTGTATTTTTCAAAGGACCCTGATTTTTGAATTCGATCAAACGAGTTTGGTATTTTTAATTGTGTAAAAGTGGGTCAAACTATTTTGGTGGTATCCAAAGAAAGGTCTTGTCACAAGGAATATACATACGTTCAATAAAAAGCTATATACATGTATAGCCCCATCTAAAGGTTATAGGCAAGTTAAAGTTTTAGCAGATAAATAGACAGACAGGGAAAAATCATCCGACTAAGGACCCAGGATATAAAATACAAACCAATGAACATCTGTTTTAATAAAAATGTGGGTAGATACATGTACTTGTGGTACTGAAATAAAAAAAATATTCCATTTACTCAATGAATCAGTCGATCATGGAATTTCTTGTAAAAGACTGTAGAAGAAATTCCCTGGAGGCCCTTTGAACGGAACAACATCACATTCGTTGAAATTTGCATAATGTAAGAGAACTTAAAGTTTAAGATAAAATATGTATCCAGGATTTATAATTTAATCCGCCAAACTGATCAAATACTATCGACAGGGTTATGAAGTTTAAGATGAAAGATATGGCCAAGATTTATGATTTCATCCGCAAAACTGAGTAAATACTGTCGACCGGGTTATCAATGCACGTACTGGTAACACGCTCTTCGTTGTTTCTATACACTTTTATGCATAGTATTGTGATAAGCCTTCAAAATGTGGTCTATAAAGGAAAAAAGCTACCTGAATTATTTGATCACCATGTCGCTTATCAGTACACGAACATATTGCGTGCATTTTCAAAAAAGGCATAGTTTACAAAATGGATTCGAAGAGGGGTTGTTACTCTATTCTAAATTCAACAAAAAATATCCCCAAACCCCTAACTGGTCTCATCAACATCAGAAGCATTAAAGAAAGATGGGTGAACAAGGCGTGCAAAATGCATATAGCATGCATATAACTTCAGATACATGTATTCAAAGAATCCTATCCCATTTGTGTGAATTAACGAGGCCGAGTCTAATTCGAGTGCGCATGACTTTGAGCAGCTTTTTAATTCCATGCAGTCATTTGAACGACAGTACACCTTTGCCAAATATTTTTATTTTAATACAAAATAAACATTATCTGTAACCCGTAGTGGTCTGAAAATGTGATTTTACGACAATAATTAGGCAAAAACGCTGAAATGGCTCTAACAACGTCACCATTTTCCGATTTTGTAACCAAAGCATAAAGCTGAAAAATGACGAATTACTCGCTAGTATGTTTAAAATATCAATGGCTAATTATACTAAAAACTGATGACAGAACATCAAAAGAAATATATTAGCTATCTAAACATTGTTAGTTTTAACCCCCCCCCCCCCGTAAAAAAACATCTGCGCCGATGTGTATTTATACCGGAATATGGCAATTTTAGTCGTATTAGGCATCGAAAAAAATAAACTTTGTAATTAATTCCTAGAATTAAGTAGGTGAACAAAAAAATGCATTTCGACTAATCAGTTATATTTAACAATAATCAGTAGTGCACCTACCACAAATGAACCCCTGACCCTAGGTCAAAACATTTCACAATTTTGGAAAAGACACCTTGCCTTTCAAAAATGTTTGATTTATACCTCGGAGCATATTTCGAACAATTAATTCATTCTCAGTAGATAAGTAGAATGCACCCCTCTCTATGGTACACCTGAACCAGGGGCCTTGAAATTCACAATTTTAGAAGAAGGGCCCTTACTCATCATAGTTATATAGGTACATGTGGTTCATTTGCATGATAAGCAGAGGCAGAGAAGATTTTAAAAGAATTAATGTATTTTCACTATATAATCTACATAGTCCGTCTTAACACCAGAACCCCTGACCCTTGGGCCATAAAATTCACAATTTTGGAAGAGGCATTCTTGCTCATCATAACCATATACTTAGTTTATTAAAAAACCAGGAGAAAAAAAGAAGATTTTCAAAGAAAAAAATGCATTTTCACTGTAAAAAGCTATATAGCCCCGCCCTACATGTAGCACTCGATCCCCTGATCCTGGAGCCATAAAATTCAAAATTCTTGAAGATGCTTTCTTGCTCATCAAAACTACATGTACATATTTAATTTATTTAATACCCAGGAGCAGAGAAAAAGATTTTTCAAAGAATTAATTTATTTTCACTATATAATCAATAGAGCCCCGCCCTAACACCAGAACCCCTGACCCTGGGGCCATAAGACTTACAATTCTGGAAGAGACATTCTTGATCATCATAACTATGTACTTAGTTTATTTAATACCAAGGAGCAGAGAAGATTTTCTCAATTAAAGATGTATGTATTTTCACTGTATAATCAATTTTCACTGTATAATCAATAGAGCCCCGCCCTAACACCAGAACCCCTGACCCTGTGGCCATAAAATTCAGTTTTGAAAGATGCAATTATTGTTCATCATAACTTAGTTTGTTCTTTTAACACCCAGGAGCAGAGAAGAAGATTTTCATAGAAAAAATGCATCTTCACTGTATAATCATTTTAGCCCCGCCCTAGCACTAGAACCCCTGACCCTGGGGCCATGGATTTCACAATTTTGGTAGAGGATTCAATGTTGATTACAAGCATACCAACATTTCGACGGCTTGATGTCCAGGAGTAAAAAGGAAGATTTTTAAAGATTGCTTTATTTTTAGTGGTTGTTGGCCACACCCCTAACGTCCCAGGGGGGCAGGGACCATGGAATTCACAATTTGTGTTTCCCTTCACCCATTAATGGTTGTACCAAATTTAGTTGAAATTGGTTCAGTAGTTGCAGAGAAGCAGCTGAAAATGTTCAAATGTAAACGCACGACGACAGACGAAAACGGATAGCAATAGGTCACCTGAGTTGACCTAATAAGAAATGAGCAGTTTGTAAGCGCAACTACGCATAAACCGCAGCACAGAATTTCATCAAAATATGCAGTTATTTAGGACACAAGGTGTAGATGTGCATATTAGCAAGAAATTCATATTCCTTTATTTTCTCCGGGAATTTCCACACTTTTCAACTTAGATTTTTGGCCATACCTTGAATTAGAGATGAACAGTTTGTAAGCGCAACTACTCATAAACCACGGCATAGAATTTCGTCAAACTTTGCAGATATTTAGGACACATTGTGGGGCGTGGGATATGTGAGCTAGCTTGCTCACAATTTCGTTTATCATGAACAAAAAATATTTTTATGCAAACTTTAAGAATAGCTTTCAATACATTGGAGTGAAGATCTGCTAATATAAAAATAGTAGCATGAGGAAATCTTTTGTTCTCATAATTGTGTTTGTATGCTATTTGATAGACTGCTCTTTCCCACTATGACCATGCAGTTATCAAATGCGTTCATAAAACTGTGAACGCAACTTCTAACATCGAGTGCAATTGCCCTATCACTCTCGTGTCAAACAATCTCTACTGCTCTTATACATTCAGTTAAGACGTATATATATATATATCAAATGTTTTTTATAAGAGGAATAAAAATAAGTTTTCAATAATATTCTTTAAAGAAAAGGAAATTCAAAATATTAAAAATTGCTGATTTATATCTTTAAAAATTCACTTTTGGTCAATGTATTTAATTGTATAATAAAACCTTTTAAAAATTGTAGAGAACTGCTATATTTTTATTTTTTGTATCATGCATATTTGAACGAAGAAAGACTACTCTTCCCACTTTGGTAAGAACATTCAGAAAGAAAAAAATTCTTTAACTAGTATATCTATTTCAAGAATGATTTCAGCTATTAAAAATAAATAGAAAAACCAAAAAATTATAGAAAAGCATTCTGGAGTATTAAAGCATTCTCATTTTCATCATAGTGTTAAATATTGATTTTCGTCAGAGGGTTTTAATAACGTTGATCGATGACGTCACAACTGCATCAAAACAAAAATATGATGACGGCGCTGCTTGTATCCAGATAACTGTGTTTGAGAGGGAAATACTTTATATGTTTTTGATTTATTAGAGAAAAGGAGCATTAATCAGGTTTACTGATTTGAAAGCCGTATGTTTTTCTTTACTGAAGACAAGAAGCTGCGTCCTTATGTAAATCAGGATTTCCTCTGATATTCTTGGAAAAAAATCAAAGAATGCAAATATAAGTAATAAACAACGATTATTCAGTGAACATGGCGTTATGAGTAGCAATTGCTCTGCTGGCATATTCCATGATGCGCTAGCATACTGTTATTTTTATTGTTTTAAGATTAAAAAGATTTCAAAGTTCTCAAATTTTACTATTGGACCCTATGGGAAGAACTACGAACTCTAACTCTTGATTCCCGCCTACATCTTGCACCCATTAAATTCAATATTAATGGCAACTTGGCCATTTAATCTTTGTTTAATACAAAGAACAGTTCTATGGTAATTGATTAATTATTCTGATTCCAGCACTAGATAGTAAATTATCAATTAGGGGGTAGACGATATTTTATAGTGAAATCGAACTTTCAAGAATCACCATATTTTGAAATCGTCTTAAATATTATAAAAGGTATCATATCTTTTCTTATGTTTTACGCTAATAAATAAAACATTTAAAATAATAGAATACAATTATTGAGTTGTAAATAGCTTTAAAATAGGTGAAAAAATCATCATTTTTTCCGTTTTTTGTCTATAAACATATGTCCCCCCATGAAACACAAAAAGCTTTTGCATAAATTTGTAAACAAGCTTTACCAAAATTATAGAGTTATCTCTCTTTGGTATCCCAAAATAAGTAACGTTTTATGAAAAATTATATAAATATCTATAAAAATTTTGAAAATCATTCGAATATGTTAACTTTTGAGAATTGACTTAGAGGTAGGCGGGAGAACATTACTATCGTTCGTAGTTATTTGTTGGAAAAGGGATCCGTGAAAATTCTTAGACATCCGCAGTCAGTCCGTTATTATTTCCGTGGTGAGCCCTGTTAACTCGGATTACTCCTGAACGATCCGTAAATTGCTACGACTGTTTTGAACTGTTCAAAACAGTCGTGGAAAACGGCGATGAAACTTCATTTCTTGTATATCGTAGTTAACCCGTACTGTATGCCTACCATCACCGTGGGACAACCGTATAGACTTGAAATCGTGATGCATCGGGGGTTATCCGTGATACGTAAGTCTACGCTTACTCAAGGATTTCGACGACTGCAGTAGGGAAAATATACGATTATACAAGATAATCCGTATCTAACCGTAAATCCTGAAAATTTTGTCTCGGTTGTAGTAGGAAAACGACAAGGAAACAATACAGAGACTCGCGAATAATGGCGGCGAACCGCTTTTTCTTTCGTTGTAATTACGGCAGCAGTAAGGGTTTTGACGTTTAATCACGTGTTTTAACGGCAATTTTACGATTGGATACGACAGCTAACGATCTTTCAATTATTTATTAAACATTTTTGTCACAATTTTTCCTTGTCATTGTTATCTGTTGTTCATGACTGTACACACGACCATGAGCACAGGGTTTGGCTTCTAAATCTGCACCCATAGTTGAACAGACAGAAAGCACAGAACTACATGTTTTTTATACCAGGTAAGACGGAAGAAGGAAAGAAAGAAGAGAACAGATTGGGTATGATGAGTCAAAACTGGTATAACCTTACTGATGGCTGTCAAACCATATGCATTGTATCGATGCGCTTTAATTGATGACAAACATGAAGCAGTTTATATGAAAGTATTAGGAAGGATTACCAGCAACACATTCAATCCCAGCTAATGAAAACAAAAAGGTATCACTTTGAACTTTCAGATGACCTTATTGCCTTTTCCGTTATTTCACGATCAAATCAAGAAGCACAGAGCGGATGTGACCGGTCACTGAGGGCTGTTCCCTCCACCTTGGCACCTGATCCCACCTCTGATATTTTAGAGGTAAGCGTTTGCTTTTCTCCCGGTTTTTTATGTTTGAATGGACTTTTGAGATTGAAAACTGTTCATTATCCGTAACATCATTTCTAGATTCTTGAGAGATTAACAAATTTTGGTTTAGGCAAATGATACGTAGAAGTGGTAACACCCTTCCAATTGGCCGCCAGTTAAATCTAAACCAAGTATATATCAGGACCTTAGCTACTACACTCAACTACAGGAAGATTGTCTTGGCAACGTAACTAAATTTGAATAAATCACAAAAATATTGAATGAATACACGTTGATCTTTATCGTAAAAGTGCATATACTGAAATGTTAATATAGAATAGATCTAGAAATATTGAATAAATTTCCATAGCTTTTAACACATCTGAAAGTATTTGTCATACATATCAGTTATCTGAAAGTACTCGTAAGTCAACTTCTATAAGGATTTAAAAAATAAGAACGAGGCACTTGTATTTTAAAATAAGAAATGAAATAGTAACATTTGATTTCTCAATGATTCCTCATTATATCGGTATTTTTGAAAATGTTATTGCTGGAGTCCATCTACAGAGAGCTTAATGACGATGACATTTTCCCCAATGGCTTTTACTTGCTTAGACGTAACACGTCTTGAAAAATCTTCTTCATTCGTGGCATTCTCGTACAAGAGCCGTGGGGTGTTGTAGCATTAACTTGATTGGCCGTAACCGTAGCTTAACAATCATTAGTGAGACCGTTGCATTATAAGGATTCACTACGGGATACCGTGGTTGCCCGTAACAGTGTCCGTGGTGTGAATAGCATGTTCCTAAATGTAACCGTGTCCAAACCTTGTTGAACCGTTCAATAATCTTGAAACAACCGTTTCAATTATTTTTCGCGCCAAAAAATCGTATTAGCATCACGATTTCTTACGGTTTATAAAATCGGGGTGAACCGTTGCAATTCGTGTCTATGACCGTGACAGTGTAACTTAGGCTTAAGTTTATTTTTTCAAGCCCCAATACCTCTGAAATTGCCATATTACGGTATAACTACATGTACATATCAGTGCAGATGAATTATTGTCACATACGATTTTTTCGGTAAAAAAATTAGCTGTACGCTTCGTTAGATGTTCTGTCATCAGTTTTTAGTATAATATCCATGGACGTCTTGAACATACAAGCGAGTCATGCGTCATTCTTCAGCGTCGTTTGTTGCTTACAAAATCCGAAAATGGTGACGTCGGTAGAGCCATTTCAGTGTTTTTTTCCCTAATTTTGTCGTAAAATCACATTTTCAGACCACTAGGGGTTACAGATAATGTTAATTTGGTATAAAAATCAAAATATTTGGCAAAGGTGTACTGTCGCACAAACGATTGCATGAAATTAAAAAGCTGCGTAAAGTCATGCTCACTCGAATTAGACTCGGCCTCGTTAATTCAGAAGTTTGGAATAGATACTGTTTTTTTATGAAAAGATAAAAGTAAACTTAAATTATCGGAGAGAAAAGAATATTCCAAATTGACCATCAGACATTCGGTGATTTAAGGCGCTCTTCAAAATGGCGGTTTCATATTTTTTCAGAACTGACTTATTTATCGTCTGTAAAACAAATGTATAGTGAAATTTGACAGCAGTTTCATTTTAAATACAAATGTACATATTTAGGTACAATGCAAGAATTCTAAAAGAAAAATTGCAGAAAATGTTTATTTGGAACAAGTTATGAGCATCACTGAATTAGGTCATTCCTCAAAATGGAAGTTTCTCATTTTTTCCAGAATTGACTTAGATTTTTTTTCTTGCTTATAAAACAAGTATAAAGTGAAATTTGACACGGGTTTAGTTTGAAATAAATACTTTAGGCATACTCAATAATTCTTGAAGAAAAAATTTGCAGAAAAATATTTTTTGGTCGATCTTCAAAATAGCGGTTTCACATTTTCTCGGAACTGACTTATTAAATCATCTGAAAAACAACTATCGGTTTTGATTGAATAGATTATTTAGGTACAGGTCAATAATTCTAGTCCAAAAATTACAGAAAATATTTATTATGAATTAGTTTGAAGCATCAGTGATTTCGGTCGCTCTTAAAAATATTTTCTAAGAACTGACTTGAAACGTATGATCTTCTCACCAAAAATACAATTGTTAAATATGAAAGCCCTAGCATCACCTGTTCAAAAGTTATTGCCAAGGTTCAAGTTTTTGACAAAATAGGTCAAAGTCAAAGGGTCAACTTTTATTTTTATGCTTAAGGTTAAAGTTTTGAAAAAATGGGTCAAACTCTAAGGAGAAGCTCTTTTGAACGGTAGATACTAGGACTTTTCAAACATCACTTACGTATTCCTCGTGACGAGACTTTTCATTGGATACTGACAACCTTAACCTTGGAGATTTAAGTAACCTTGGCCATAACGTTTGAATTGTAAGTGCTAGTTTCCTAGTTGTAATCCTTGTGAGAAGACCTTTCATTGGATACCAAGAACGTTGACCTTCGAGTTTGACCTACTGTTTAAAGACAAACCGTGACCAAAACTTTTCAAGGGTTAAGTTTAAGGCTTTCATTCTTCATATACTGCAGTATTTAATTCTTGTAACAAGACTTTTCATTGGATACCAAGAGCCTTGACCTCGGGATGTGACCTACAGTATTTAAAAAAATGGCCATAACTTTTGAACGGTTAGGGATAAGGCTTTCATACTTCACATATGTAATCCTTAATTTCTACAAGACCTTTCTTTGGAAACCAACAACTTTGACCCTTTTACCTTGACCCTTGAGTTTGACCTTCCTTTCAAAAACATGTTCTTGGGCTTAACTTTTGAACGGGTGATGCTAGCTAGAACTTTCATAATTCACAATTGTATTTCTTGTGAGAAGACCAAGTCCAGGCCTCACTTTGGGAACCAACATATTTAATTTGCTTTTATGAAAGTTTATATTTGCTCTATTGCCATACGGGAGCATCAGTGTTATTAATTTTCTTTTACTTGTTTGTTAACAGAAAGATTGAGCAGAAACCCTCTTTATCTCAAAATACACAAGTTATTCACAATTTTCCAAGAAATATTTGAAGTCTACATACCATTTAATCAAGGGTCATTTCAAAATAATGAAACTGAAGTTCATGCTTTTTATTGTTTAGGTTGGCCACGAATACATGTACCACATTATTTTTTAATGAGCTTAGAGCAATATAATTTTTGCTTATAATTTTTTTTTGGAAAAAATTCTTTTTTTTTCAAATAAAATTCTTTTTTTCAAATTGCATACATTTTGATTATCAGGTCTTTACTCTGGATACTTCATTCACAAAACCAATATGATATTTTGTAAAGCTGAAGCTATGCAAATTCTGCAATCAAAGAACTGAAAGGTTCCTTTAAGCAAAGTTTGTTAAGAGGAGGTGTAAAACTTGTTCTAAAAATATAAATTAAGACCTATATCAAATAATCCTTGCAATATCATAACGGAAAATATTCTCCGAGTAAAAGTATGTGAGGCTAAAGTTTCAAGACATTTAATATAATAAATGTGCAGATTTGACGAAATTGCTGCTAAATATCCTTCCACCACGAAAAATAGTTCCTTATAAATCTTGCTTCTTTGAAGATTTTTGAGCAGTTTTTGAATGTTAAAAAATATACATTGTTGAATTTAGATGCTTTATGAAAATGAATTTCAATATAAATTTTTGAAGTTAGAGGTTCTGCGTGAACTTTTCAAAAAAGCTGACGAGAGACATACCTTAATTGGACAATAATTCATTTTTGTTGTAAATTCCTTTGGTAAAGTAAATTCATTTTGTTACATTTTCATAATGATACTATGATCAATCATTTTGGACCATTCATTTATAAGGTACAAAATATGGTCATAACACATTGAATACCTTAAGTGGTCATTACACAATGAATACTTTAAGAATTGGCGTGGATACTAGAAATTGATTGACATTTCGTTAGCAGTACTTGCGTATCTAACAGGTCTGGACGATTTCTAAATATGGAAGTCAAGAACGATAACCGTGAATTGCTATTAATTCACAGAATAAACAAGGCACTAATCCTTCTGACCAATCAGATAACAGCATTTAGACAAAGCCATTAAAAAATAAATAAAACACGTGGTTTTTAAGTTTTTTGCTCAAAAGATTCTTTTAGAACAAACTTTTTGAAAACGTTATGCGCATTTGGGAATAATATAATATTTATTACAATTCTACCGTGAACAAACACGACTTGAAAGCTTAGAATACGTTTTAAGTGGGATACAAAAATCTGTCTGTAGAAGGTAGCAATCCCAAAAATTTAACTTACGTTAAAAAATTTATATAAATACGGTAAATTTTCAATTTTTAGAGCCTGACATAAAAATCTTATCGAAAAGATATCGGTCTTTATCATTTTTGAGTGTTTATTACAGAATACTAGCAGTCCATGCAGTTTCTGATATGTGAGGTAAGATATTGGGATAAATCGCATTCATGTATAATTACAGGATTCTCTTTTCTCCACGTTATACGCCTTTCCTAATGCCCATTTAAAGTCTGCATAGCTAAGTATTCGGCGCTCATGAACTCCGTGAATTCAAAACTATATGTGTATATTCCATACGATAAACACTTGTGTGAGTTGATCTATACACATCAATTGAATTTATAATTAAGCATTATTGATGAAAATCGGACGGCTAAGCAAAATTATATTTACCATCATAGAATATATTCTTGTAAATTTTATAATTGAACTTGCTGGTGCGATCTATACCTCTGTAAACGATAACATTCTATCGTGCATTTATTTTTTTCTTTACCGAGATAAAAATGTTAAGGTTGTTCAGGGTAAAAATGTGGGGAATACCTTATTCTTCAAAAGTTTTCATCTTACAGATTTTTTGTTAAAAAAATCAAAAATCTTTTTGAGGAAAAAAAAACAAAAGCACGTGTTATCTTTTTGTTCTTTTAAAATATGTTTTGGGGTGTGTAAAATTGCTGTTGTCTGATTGGACAGAAAAGTAATTACGTGTACTTGATGTACATTTATAGCAATTTTCGGTTATCGTTCTTGACTTCCATATTTAGAAATCGTCCAGACCTGTTTAATCATCCTGAATACATGCACCATGATTAGAAATCATAGTACCCTTTGAACGTTTGGTCTCTCAGTTTGATGTTTTCCCATATGGAAGCGTGATAAAGAGGCAGTGTTTTTTTTTTTTTTCGTTGTTGTATATCGAAGAATATCCAAGACATCAAAATTATAATTGTATAATCCAAATTTTATTTAATGATTGTTTTTTATTGAAGATAATTTTTTTTACACATGCATCAATCTTACTTTAAACTTAAAGTAGCGGACATTTTTGAAAGCATCGATCATATTATTTAAATAATACACATTTACAGGCTTTTCATAGTATGAGAACATTGTTATTGTAATTCATCCGAGTGCTGACGAGAAAGAACTGCGAACGATATTATTGTTTTCTCGCCTATCTCAAAGTCAATTTTCAAAAGTTAACATATTTGATGAATTTTAAATATTTTTCTAGATATTTATATGGATTTTCATAAAACATTACTTATTTGGGAAAACAAAGAGAGATAACTCAATTTTTGTAAAACTTGTGTTTTTCACTATAGAATTAAAAATCAACAAAAAACCTAAAATATTTTTAAAACATCTTTTCCCCCCTGATACAAAAATCTTTTTTAACATGTAATACGGACTATTATATCACAATTTCATACCTAAGCTTTTTGTGTGTCACCGGGGGGGGGGGGATTTAATTATTGACAAAAACGACAAAAATGCTTATTTTCCACTCATTTCAAAGCGATTTACATCTGAAACATATTTCATTAATGCTTAAAACATAAGAAAAGATACAAGGAAATTTAAACAAATCCAAGACTATTTCAGCATTTGGTGATGCTTAAAAGTCCGGTTTTAATGGAAAATATCTACCCCCCTTTTTTCAAGGGTTGGAGTTATGGATAATTTACTCTTAAGCTCTGGTATTACAGGTAAGGCAATTGCCGATATTTGTCGGTTTTGCCCCTTTGTAGATATATAGACGGCGCAACAACCATTTAGGTTCAACAATACTTCCGGTAGCAAGTAAACACGTCAAATCTGTGCAACTGTCAAAGGTATATCGATGTTTTCTAGGATTCCCAGGTGTTTGAGCTGTTATTAATTAAGCTTTCCTGTAGATAAGAAGCTGTGGAAACGTTAGGTATCAACCATACAAAAAGCCGATCATGAATTTCGCTACAAAAACATCGATGACTTCAGACACATGTGGTGGTGTGCAACATGCTTTCGGAGAGACATCCATCTCTGCAACATCAGAAGGTATGTTTCTAATTTAGTTTGTTTTGTATTTAAAAAGTTATTTAACTTAACAAATTTACATCTGCTCAATAAATCGGATATAAATCAATAATGATTTTATTGTGAAAAGCTGCAATACGAATACAAATTCAAGTAACATATTATTTCAATCTGTAAATTTAACATTTTCTTGACCATTTATAGGACCATTTTAATTAAAGGTTTAAAAGGCCTTGGGATTCCAAGAGCCCGATCTTTCCAATTTTAGAATTGAAGATTTAACATGAGGCAAAAGAAGTACACAGTTGAATTGTATATTTAATAAGGTATGTAATAAGAATACTTGAACAGTTGTCAAGGATTTCACTAATTTGAATTATTTAGCAGCTTACTTCAAAATTTTGGATTTGGGTCTGAGAATTTGATATGTGAAGAATATAGGCCTACAGTTTAGTTTCTATGTTAGAATTTAAAAGAAAAAAATGTTTAAAAACCTGCTTTTTCATATAAAGGGTTTCAATTATTTTGACCCTCTGCAGACCTTTTAAAATCCCGTCATTTATCTTTATTTGGAGATAAAGAAAATTATAATAAATAATCAATTTATAATTTATGACATAAAAATTGACAATTTTACTTCGCTTCACTTACCTCAAAATAACCTATGGATTTTCCATGTCTAGTACCCCAACTCTACCACAGGGAAAACGCTCCCTCTAGATCCCCCTACTTCCGCGCATGCGCCTATTACCATGCGCTTTTTGGGAGTTGAACTATGTTCAATCTCCCATGGGCATCAAGCATTTAACATGCACAGTAATTTGTGTTGATCATATAGAGCCGAAAGCGAGGCTACTGTGTCGGCTGATTTACTCCGATGATATTCAACAGCATCGTCGGAAACCCACGGGTGATCTCGTCTTTTACTTATCACCCGTGGGCAAACTCGCCAAAATATCGTCGAATGTAATTAGATATGCACGCATCATTTGATTGGCCGCATTACAGAATCTCGATGCTAAGCCAACCAATCAGAGTTTACGTTACATACAAAGTTTCGGCAAGAACAAAAACATGGAGGACAAATTTTCTGTGGTGAAGGAAAAATTCAATTTAGAGACGTTGAAACCTTTTCAAGAGGAAACAATTGCTCAGTTATTGAA